>QRDG01001940.1:0-148908 GCA_012064385.1 Puccinellia tenuiflora
AGAATAGCAAATCCAAAACAAATGAGATATACAAACCATAAAAAATTAGAGAGTGCAAATTATACATAATTGGGAGTATGGAACACATAGAAGCGACGGCACAACTCTATCTAAAGAAAACAGCGAAGCAAGTCAGGCCTGCACCCTAGCCTGGAGGTGATCATCCGATCACGCGAGGCGTCTGTTCCTGATTCGACTTCTCGCCTCCTCGTCGTTCAACCATTCGTCTTCTCGCTCAGTCTTCCTTGTCGGCCGATTGGCAAAACTGACACCGTGAATTGAATCTAACTAGGTGTGTGTCTCACTACGTCTTATCTTTTCCATTGATGTGTGTGTCTTTTTTAATACTCCAATCTCGATCAATTTCTACAGGGATTATCATGAGAAAAATTTCAATCTCATGCCCAAAATCGCAAGAAAAAAAGAATAAGGTTTGGTTCAATCTCTAAGAGGGGCTACGCAGAGGTTTATATTACAAAAATCTCCAGTGTCCAATAATCAGTTAGTTGATCCTTCTACCCTTGGGCTTGCAATTATTTCTTACAATAAATTTAGAGATGTTCAGATTATATTGAGATGATTTTAAAACTGATATATTTGATAAACTTATTGAAATGCTCTTTATTAGTTCAATTTTCTAATGAGATAGGGCATTTCCTTTTGTTCTGTACAGGGTCTCAGATTTTACCAGCCCGGCCCTATGTTTAGTCATTTATGTGGACTTAGTATGTTGATCTGATGCCTCTAGATCAGAAGCTACGAGTGACAAACATCGAACGACAAGTCGACTAGTGTCTTCTTGCATGGTCACATGTGCAGTGCAGACCAGAATATCTAGCATGCACAGAAAAAAAAATCCAGTTGTTGGTCAGGGAACATGCGCGTGCCGCCATACTACGGCCCGAAAACAACAACAGCACCCACGATTTGGATGACTAGCCGCAGTGGAGACCTTCCCATCGCCACCACAACCTTAACTGCACATGTCCGCTCCCCGTCCTCAAAATTCGTCTTGGTCGGAGCGGTAGCAGCCGGCGGCCGGAGGACACAATTAAAGAATAAACACATAGGAGTAGAACCCAGAAATAACGAGGTAATTTGGAAGAAAGAATCTCCATCTAGGCCCTTGCTATAGGAAAACACGACCATGGTCAACGTAGAAGAACGACCGTGGATCTGATCTTATAACATTAGTGAAAGTTAATTTTGTTTTCAGTTACTGTACTATTTTATCCATGGAATCATGGTACTCCATTGTATTTAGTGGTAGTACTCTGTAGCGCTCTTTAGAGTACTAGTAAATCTCGGCCCTAGGATCTAAGATTGTTGGGTACTACAAAAGTCCTCTGAATATAATCAGGTGGTCTCTGCTGCTCCATCCCTCCACGTAATATAGTGGTACGAGGTTGCATAGCTTAGCTAGGCTGTTCCGACAAGTCAAAAGCATATGTAGGTTGGACTAGTTCGTTTGGATTATCTCTTCTGAGCTCGTGTACCAAAGTCCAGGGATGACATGAGACGTGTGTACTTTGCAGACGAAGATGCAGGGCTTTTGACTGGGCCGGGTTACGTATACCTTCAGTTATACGTACGTCCTTGCATCGTCTAATACTACTGTAGTAGACTACTAGTAGCTAGGTTGTACTCCATACGTACTACACTGCAGTGGTAGTTTTCACACGTGTGAGACCAGGCCCGGGTTAACTCAAAGAGAAGTCGCACGTAGGTACGGACGTTTGCATATGATTTGACGCGATGACCAAGCATATCCTAGGTGTCAAATCATCCCATGAATATCTTTTGACTGCTTCAGATATATACTCTTCTTTTTCAGCAGGACAAAGTGACCGCCAACCGCACTATGTCACGTCTTGGAAATGGAGGCACTTTCTCAGAGGCACTATTGAAAACTGTCACTAATATTTATTTTTGGAGGCATTTTTATAAATAATGCCTCAAATTATTTTGTAATTAACGGTAATTTAGAAATAGTGTCTCAAAAAGTTTTTATTTAGAGGCACTAATCAAAAGTGCCTCAAATGGTTATTATTTGAGACACTTTTAGATATGATGGCTCAAATAGTATTCATTTAGAGGCACTTTTGAATAGTGCCTCCATTAACTATCATTTAGAGGCACTAATCAAAAGTGCCTCAAATGGTTACTATTTGAGGCATTTTTAGATGCCTCAAATAGTATTCATTTAGAGCCACTTTTGAATAGTGCCTCCAACAAGGGAGAGGCGTTTTTGCACCCGAGCTCACATGCTCCTCTTATTTTCAACGAAAATAAAAATAGTAAAACATTATGAAAAAATCTGAAATAAATTGGAGGCACACACATATGAATTGTTCACATTCGTGCGAAAATTCGGAATGAAAAACAATTTCCTGTGCTCTGTACAAAAAAGACAAAATGAGTGGTCAAAATAGATCTAAAAACACAATTTTGAAAACACTGATTTTGTCTTTTTTGCACAGAGCGCAGGGAATGTCTTTTCATTTCGAAAAAAATCACGAGTGTGAACAACTCATATGTGTGTCTCTTCAATTTTTTTCAGAATTTTTGATAATGTTTTACTATTTTTTATTTTGTCAAAAAAAACAGGAGCATGTGAGCTCGGGTGCCATTGTGAATTTCCGCTAACTATCATTTAGACGTACTAATAAAAAATGCCTCAAATCGTTACAATTTAAGGCACTTTTAGATGTCTCAAATAGTATTCATTTAGAGAGACTTTTGATAGTACCTCAATTAACTAGCATTTGGAGACACTAATCAAAAGTGCCTCAAATAGTAACCATTTGAGGCATTTTTAGATGCCTCAAATAGTATTCATTTAGAGGCACTTTTGAATAGTGCCTTTAAACGAACAAGTTACCCTCATTTAAAAGACAAGGAAAACAAATCCCTTGCTTTGTTACTTGCACGCAAAAACTTATAAATACAAGGGTCATGTGTAGGACAAGCCGTCATAGGAATCCGGTAGGGGAATTGCTGCTAATTAAGGGCCACGAGTTAATCATGTATCAATTCTCGTAGCTTTCCTTAGGGCTGGCTAAACAATGCTATGTAGCCCCCATTCTCAACAAACTTAAGAATCTGATCCAGGCACAAGAATTTTAATTGATCGAGCTTAGCAAGGAAGAAAATTTGAATCCGATGCCTCCTGCCACTTTTTGAAATAGTACATGTTTTTTGCAAACCATTTATCGTACGTAGACACGTCTGTATCTGAATAATCACAGACAGTGTATAACGTACAGTACTCTGTTTTTTTGACAACCACATGGCGTACGTAGATATATCTGCAACCTCGTTGATTTGTCTGGAAGTGGCATACGATTCCATGCTAGTACGGCATTGTACTCGTTCCTCGCCCTCGTTCCGCATCCGTCTCTCTCGGCTCTCCCGTGTGCCTGCCGCCGCCGCCGCCGCCTCTGCTCCGGCCGCCGCTGGTCGCCTCTGCTCCGGACGCCGCCTGCCGCATCCGGTGCCGCCATGCCATGGTGCTGCTCCGCCAAACTTCCCATCCCCGATTTCTCCTGAAGCCCGCCTCTGATATTCCCCAAATCAATCTCCTCTGGGAACCCTAACCCTAGCCTGAGCCGCCTCCTCGGCCAGCTCCCCATCCGTGGTGGATTCACCCCGCCTCCACGGCTCTCCCTCGTGCCTCTGCTCGAACTCCTGCTCGACCATGAGCTCCGGTGCCTCCTCGTCTCGCTTTGACGCCTACACCTTACTGTCGCCAAGCTACTGCTTGGCCACGCAGCCATGGCCCTTTTGCTTCAGTGGTGGTGCTGTTATGTTGCTGCTGCGACGATGATAGGGTGGTGCTCCCGAGCAAACTTTCACCGACGGGATGGCAGTGCTGTCGTCACCGCAACCTTGGTGATGCATTGCTGCTACGCCTCCTTCGACCACCTCCTAGGATACGCCTACTCCAGCTCCTCCATGCTCTGCCTCGGCTACAACTCCTCGAGGTGAGCAGACTTCTGTGACCGGCCATCGAGCCGATGAACTGTGCTGAGGATAACTCAGGGATATGGTTGTGTTGCTGCCCTAGTGCATCCTAGCGATGAATTCCTCCCTCTAGATGTGCTGTGCTGTTTAGTGATGTGTGTGTTCCTCACTATCACTGGTGCTAACTGAAGAAATCTTCAGCTTGGTTAGTTAACACTTGCTATTACTCTATTAGTTTGGTTTATACCCTATTCTTAGATGATTTGATTCCGTGGTATGAATTGTGGTGATGTAATTTTCTGTGCGGTCCTTGTTCCAAGGGTGACCTTCAGGTGTTCGGTAGATTTCCTCCAAGTGGAGGACTACAGGGGCACTTATCCGATGGTCCAATGCTGCATCAATTATTTAGTCCTAGTTTTCTGTGATCTAGTCTAGCCGCGCCCTGATTTCTAGCTTGGTGGATGTTGACATGATCATGCAACGGAAAACTGTGTGTATTTGTTCCACGGTTTTAGTATTTGGTTTTAGCTATCAATTGTTCTCTTCTTATAATGTCATGAACTTGATATTACTGTGATGCCTACTAGCATGACTTAAACTATCAGATGCTGCTATTACGAAGTGAGAGGGCGTTAAACATCATTTTTGAGCAGTTGGGGTTGAGCCGTTCAGGGGTTCACCGTATCAAGAGTTGGCGTGGTGAGTAGACGGAAGTTAATTGATTAATTTGGCAGCACAGCGGCCGAACATGACCTAACCAACTTACACTTGTTTAAGACGATTTTCAAAAAGGTGCTAATTTTGTTTAATGGGAAGTACAACTTACATATGTTTTAGAGAAAGTATATCTTCTTACAATTTTTTAGACTTGACTTAGACAGTTAGACATAAAAATTCTCTTTGGATATGGATGGAAACAAATCCTAAGCAAGAAAGACAGTGACCTAGTTATAGGTGGTAGTGATGTTCAAAGGCAGCAAGTTAGGATTATGATATACTACATGCCAACAAAAAATACACAATAATCATGGGCTCCTTGGGGTTAGGTTTTAAAAGATTCATAACGCACACTTTGGAGTTCCAAAAAATTGGTGTACACTTTTATATTGGAAAGGTTTGACATATAACTTTAGAAAGGATTTTTTTTGTTTCGGAACATTACTCCAAGTCGCAATACTTTTTCGACTTAAGGTGTGTAACTCATTCCTGTAGCTTTTTATCTTCTCACTTTACATCCAATTCTTGCTTCAACTCTACTGCCACCTTGAAGATTCATTCTGTTTTTGGTTCTTTGAGGACCATAGACCAATTGATAGCTTAGATTAAGGAATACAAGATTGTATGTGCCCTTGCTCCCTTTTGCATGTATTTGCATTATTGACATCTTATATGTTGTACCTAATCAGGTTGATGTTTTCTGTGTGGTATTATATTTTAGCTTTTCTTTCTTTTGTCTAGAACTCTATCCGTGAAGATGTCGCGGTAGAACAACTCGGGTTCTTTCTTTTGAGTGGATTTCTCGAAGTATATCTTAATGTTGGACCAAAACCCAAGAATTAGTTGTGACCATCATGGCCAACATCTCCACATACTTGTTACCTTTACGGCAATGTTACATAAAAAATAAATTTAGTAATCAAAGGAAATTTTCGTATGTGCTTGTTTTACTAGATAAAGAGTCTCAATTCTTCATTTGCAGGACACTGAGCTAGATGTGTTTACGGATTCTGGTGTTGAAGCTTGGCTGCGACGACTACGTCGACTACCTCCAAGCTTGAGACCACGGGCTTCCGGTGTAGCTGGACGGTGGTGCCTTGACGACACCGCAACCACAGTGGTGGATGTCTCCTCTTCGTCTATGTTCTGGTATGCTTCGGCTCTCCCCTCTGTTATCACCCTCTCGTGCTCTGTGAGTTCGTTGATTGTAGCAATATTTTTCTTACCAAGTAGACTACGATTATTATCATAAATACTACAAAGCCCAGTTTGTAGTGTTGATATGCATGATGCATTCCCATTCAATTTTGTCACCCTTTGTTCTTGCAGTTCTTGGATTACTAGGTCGGCAAATCTCAGATTTTGGTGATATAGATAAACTGAAGTGAGGCACGAAAATAAAACTTTGAATATGTGTAGTACGATAGTTCATATGAAACAGACTGCATGTTATTTGTAAGAGTACTATGTTCATATGACTGCATTTTATTGATTAGTACTAGGTGCAAGTACTGAGTTTATATTTTAGACAGAAAAAATTGGGGCTTGATATTGTATACATGCAACTAGAGCTTCCAAAGAGGTGTTCCTTCCTCTTTGATGCACTGATGATCTTAATTTGTTTCTCGCAGTTTGTAATTTTGAGCAATACTTGATGTTTGACAAAGGTGCGAGCCTCTAGGTTGTTAAAATCCCGGTGATTTAGTTGATAAGAAAAGGTGAAAGAAAGTGTCCATAAGTGCAGTTTAAGGTATGGCCCTATTTTATGTAGTAATTTGTTCATGTTTTGAAAAAAAGCGTGTCATTAAATTCCATACTGAATTATGTCTTGAAGTGGACCTGTTTAGAAGTTAGGATCTTGCAATGTTACACTTTCAAAGGATTTTTTATGTGGACCAATTTGGCCGGTACATCCCAAAAGAGATAGGCAATATCACAACGCTCGAACTTTTATAAGTTGCTCATATCTGACCGACTTGTGTACTCCATTTTCAGTGTGACATGACTCCCCGTATTGTTTATCGCCCAATCACTACTGTAGTGTATGCATGTTGTCGTGTAGGGATCTTTGTTTGGTAGTATTTTCTGGTACTTAACTAAATCAGATGTGCTATTGAGCTGATCAAATGTATTATGAATTCCAATTGGTGAGCCAGAACATGAACTTCTTTTTTCCATATATAATTAGTCTGACTGTGAACACTAGTGGCATTATCTTACGAGTTAACATCCATTTTTTTACCAGTTGTGTTAATATCAGTATTTGTTATGGATTTGCAGCTTGCTATGCTGTTATGGAGCTACTTCTAACTTCCCTGTTATTCAAGGGTGAGGTACTATAGGAAGTGCAATTAACTGAAGCTGTCATTGTGCCATCGTTTGCTCTGTGTATACATTGTGTTGAGTTGTGCAACTTGATACTTATTCCTGGAAATTGTATGAATTGTAATGTGAGTTTGAAGCTGTCATGATGCTGGCTTTTGCTCTGTGTATACATTGATGTTATGGTTGTTGTACTGCTGTGCCGCTAGATGTTTAACCATATATGTGTCTATATGTACATTTATCTACCTGTAGTATTATGTAATTATCTGCATGTTAGTGCCTCAATTGATAGAGGCACTATCAATAGTGCTCAATTGAATTAGAGGCACTATCCAATAGTGCCTCAAATTGAAATTGGTGGCACTATCCAATAGTGCGTCAAATTGTAATTGGCGGCACTAATTGAAGTGTTGGAAATTACAAATGGAGGCACTATTCAAACTGATGGCAATTATAAATGGAGGCACTATCCAAAAGTGCCTCAAAATAGAATTCCCTACACAAACAAATCCAACACATTGAAAAGTGCCTCCAAAACTATTTAGAGTCAGTTTTGAAGGAATTGGAGGCACTTTCAACTGCCTCTAATTTTAGGATGTGATGTAGTGCCGGTGGCACTGTGGATTGTTCCCGACACCGACAGAACAGCCGTCGAGACAAAATAGGTTTGAGTGCTAAACAGGGAGTTTAAGTGTTTGACTGTGTCGAGTAATAGGTGGGCGAGCAAAATATTTACGGCCGGGCTTCCACCAACGTAGACAAACTGTCGTGTTAGTTTTGTGAAATATACTCCACATTGATTACTCGCAGCGTTTTGTGACGACAAAGAAGGTGAATTGACAACTTAATTAGCTTTACGGCCTTGATTAATTAATTCATGAGTTCCCCATAGTCAAACAAAGCATTAATCACCTCTACTAATCTTACCTATAGTAAACCTTCGTGGTGCTAATTGTCTTTGTTAACTCGCACAAGAAATGGAACGCGCGTGCGACGCGACTGCGCCGAGTGTCTCGTAGCCTATAAAGCCTGTTTTCCCCATCACCCCAGCAACCCGGCAACCTTCGGTCTCTCTCGATCGAAACAACCACACAACCAAGTTAACTGAAAACTTATTCTAGATTAGCCATGTCTAGTCTCACGACCATTAGCAGCGGCACGGAGCAATTAATCCTTAGAAGTGGAGGAGCTCGTCGACACGAGGCTGTCCCTGTTGGAAATAAGCACGACCGATACCGGCACGGCATGGTGTGTGTCGTATACGGAAGGGATACGGATACGTGTGTGGTTCCGAGTAGTATAGGAATTAGTTTCCTAGTGATGGGTTGAATGGATCGCGATGGGTTGAATGGATCAAGATAGTGTTTGCTGGTTCCGCATGGAATTAGATGTGCTGTGTGTCCAACGATTGATAATTTGATACATCTTGTATTCACTGGCATGCGTAAGGTTGTGTGCGTACAGCCTGTTTGTGACAATGCCTAATAGGTTGGGAATAGAAGCACGTTTACTTTTGTTTGGACTTGCATCGTTCACTTTTTCCTTGGCGTATTTTCTTTTGCTAATTTATCCAATTTTCAGCGCTAATTTATCCAATTTTCAGCACACGTCGTTTTCTTCAACCGAGCCGCGTCAGAACTCAGAGTACATGATTCAGAGTCAGCTGATAAGTCTAGAGTACATGATAGGTCGAATTTCAAGTTTCAGTTTTACACACACATGCATGTTTGCGGCAGCTCTCCGAGTGCGGTGTTTTGGCATTTTGAAAAAATTGAAAAGCACATTTTTATGTTTTAAAAAAATGTGAAAAAAATCACAGGTGTAGGTACTGTCGAGACACACGCCCGTGAATTTTTTTGTCTTCAAATTTGTTGTATTTTGCTCTGTGCAAAAAAGATAAATTCTGACAGATTTTCAAATTTTGAATCTGGGTATGTGGAATCAGAAATTTGTCTTTTAGATCTAGCCCAGAATAAAACGAATTTGTCCTTGAAATTTGGCATGCTTGTAGATCTAGGTGATATCTACACGTGGTATTTTTTTCTCGATTTTTGGAAACAAAAATGTGCGGATTTTTTGTTTTTGAAATACCGGGCTCCCTGGAGCCCGGGATCCAAATGAACTTTCCGGCAGCTCTCCTCTTATCTTCTTTTCCTGTTGACACTATTATACAGTTAATTCTGATTTTTTTTTATTCCAGGAAGTACAGGTTTTCTTGGCTGTACAGCTATGGAAGTTTTTTCTCGCGCCTTCGCTTGTACATTCGCGGTACATATGCTTGAACTTTTTCAGCGCCATGCTTGAACTTAGTTTTGGGAACGTCGAGTTTGTTTTGTGAATTTTGCTGCGAAGTTCAGCTCAGTCATCCGTGAAGCAGCAGTAGCTCATCCGGATGATTTTGTCGAGGTTTTGCGGCGCTGGACGAA
The DNA here is from genome assembly GCA_012064385.1 of Puccinellia tenuiflora. Taxonomy (NCBI): domain Eukaryota; kingdom Viridiplantae; phylum Streptophyta; class Magnoliopsida; order Poales; family Poaceae; genus Puccinellia; species Puccinellia tenuiflora. Next base: position 9,432 of record QRDG01001940.1, read on the forward strand.
TCGCGTCCTCTCACGCTACAAGCGATGATTAAGGGCCGCTCAAGCCGTAACTACGGGCAGTTCAAGCCGTAACTAGGCCCCTAACACCGCTAATTGCCATGACGTACACACGTCAACATTGCAAAATAAAGTTGATTTTTTTTTAAGTGAAAGATCCGCCTTGTAGTGCATTAAAAATAATAAAAATCATCTCGTTTTTTTATCTCACGTTAAGTGCAAGCGGTGATTAAGGGTAGTTCAAGCCGTCACGCCCACGCGACCATGCACGAACCCCACCCAGGCACCCACCCGCTGCCATCCCTCGTGCTCCCCACCGTCGGCCACGACCTGCCTCCGTCCGCCCCGCCGTCGGCCAGGCCTCGCCACCGGCCGCGCATCCTCCGGCCTAGAGGGGCCCCGCGCTATCGCCACCAGGAAGGCTCGCGCACACCACCTAGAGATCCCCTGCGCCGCCACCTTCAGTCCCGCCGCCACCTGGAGGGCTCGTGCGCGCCGCCTCGAGGTCCCCCGCGCCGCCATCTTCAGGCCACCGCACGCTCCCCCATCTCGATTCCACATCGCTTGCACTTCGTTGATCACGAAGCTTGCACTTATTTAGCCACAACGCTTGTACTGCATGACACCTGAGTACGATTGATAAACGAAACTCGACGACATGCAGAAAGTTTGACCTTAACACGCCAGTCAGTTCAATTATAACGGGTAGGCAATTCAACCTTCACAGGGCAGACAGTTCAACCGTGATGGCAACTCAACCATTTTAATACAGGCAGCTCAAGCATTTTAATACAGCCAGTTCAACCATTTTAATGCAACATTTCCTTCTTTGAGGTGTATTCACGGTAGCTCCACCATTTTAATAAACGCAGCTCAACCATTTTAATACAGGCAGTTCAACCATTTTAAGAAAGTTCTACCTTAAAATGCAAGCACTGTCGCTGGTTATGATTTATACGAAGGCTCAACCATTTTAATGCAGATAGTTCAACAATTTCAAAACAGGAAGTTCAACCATATTAATGCAACCTTTTCTTTTTTGAGGTGCAATCACGGAAGCTCAACCATTTTAATCCAGGAAGTTCAACCTTTTTAATACAGACAGTTCGAACATATTAATGCAACCTTTCCATCTTTGAGGTGCAGTCACGGCAGCTCAACCATTTTACTACAGGCATCTCAATAATTTTAATATAGGCAGCTCAACCATTTTAATACAGGCATCTCAATAATTTTAATATAGGCAGCTCAACCATTTTAATACAGGCATCTCAATAATTTTAACACAGGCATCTCAAAAATTGGCTACGCCGCCTGCACTTATTTCGCCGCGACGCTTGAACTTATTTGGTCACTGCGCTTGCACTTATTTGGTCACTGCGCTGCACTATTGCATGCGTTATTATTAGCCATAGCGCTTGTACCGCACACCACCTGGGATTGCTAAACGAAACTCGAAGGCAGGCAGAGTGAAAACTAATGTCTCGGCAGCTCAACCATTTTAATACAGGCATCTCAATAATTTTAATATAGGCAGCTCAACCATTTTAATACAGGCATCTCAATAATTTTAACACAGGCATCTCAAAAATTGTCTACGGCGCTTGCACTTATTTCGCCGCGACGCTTGAACTTATTTGGTCACTGCGCTTGCACTTATTTGGTCACTGCGCTTGCACTTATTTGGCCATGGAGCTTGTACTTATTTAGCCACAGCGCTTGTACGGCACAACACCTGGGATTGCTAAACGAAACTCGAAGGCAGGCAGAGAGTGCAAGCTAATGTCTCGACAGGTCAACCATTTTAATACATGCAGCTCAACCATTTTAATATAGGCAGCTCAACCATTTTAATACAGGCATCTCAATAATTTTAATATAGACAGCTCAACCATTTTAATACAGACATCTCAAAAATTGGCTATGGTGCCTGCACTTATTTCGCCGTGACGCTTGAACTTATTTGGTCACTGCGCTTGCACTTATTTGGCCATGTCGCTTGTACTTATTTAGCCACAGCGCTTGTACCGGACGACACCTGGGATTGCTAAACGAAACTCAAAGACAGCCAGACAGTGATAGCTAATGTCTCGGCAGCTCAACCATTTTAATATAGGCAGCTCAACCATTTTAATACAAGCAGCTCAACCATTTTAAATCATGCATCTCAATAATTTTAACACAGGCATCTCAAAAATTGGCTACGGCGCCTACACTTATTTCGCCGCGACGCTTGAACTTATTTGGTCACTTCGCTTGCACTTATTTGGTCACTGCGCTTGCACTTATTTGGCCATGGCGCTTGTACTTATTTAGCCACAACGCTTGTACCGTACGACATCTGTAATTTGCTAAACGAAACTCTAAGGCAGGCAGACAGTGCAAGCTCATGTCTTGGCAGCTCAACCATTTTAATATAGGCAGCTGAACCATTTTAATACATGCATCTCAATAATTTTAATACAGGCAGCTCAACCATTTTAATACAGGTAGCTCAACCATTTTAATACAAGCAGTTCATACATTTTAAGCCAGTTCAACCTTCAGAGGCAGACAGTTCAACCTTCCAGGCAGACAGTGCAAGCTCATGTCTCGGCCAGTTCAAATGACCTCGAATTTATTATTTTGAGTTTTTCAAATGACCTCGGATAGCCAGCATATCAACCACTATATTAAACATAATAGGAGATAACGGGTCCCCTTGCCGTACTCCTTTCCTAGTTTGGAAATAATGACCTAAATTATCATTGACCTTTATTGCAACACTTCCTCTAGACATGACCTTTGAAATCCATTCACACCAAGTTGGTGAGAATCCTTTCATTCTGAGGACCTGTTGAATAAAAGGCCACTTTATTTTATCATACGCCTTTTCGAAGTCTAACTTCAAAATGACACCATCCTGTTTTTTCCTATGTAACTCATGAATTAATCGTTTCATGCAACATAACAACTCCTTCCATAATATAACGTCCTGGGATAAATTCCGTTTGTGACGGTCCTATCAACTTGTCTGCCACTTTAAAATTCTATTATTTAGCACTTTCGTATCCCATCCTCATTTAGCTATCAGGGGAACTTTATTCCAACCTCATTCCCACTTGGGGAATTTTAATTTGGAGGAATTGGGCCCCAGAAAGGATGTGAAATTGAATTATATATAACATATATATATATCACATAGCTTCGTAATGTAAATAACCAATTTGCTGAAGCATAAGAATTAAAAATATATGATGATCTAAATATTGTAGATAATATATATTTACTTTCATGAACATATGGGAACATGCCCACCCTCCTTGTTAGCCATCAGATCTTCAGTAGAAGGCTGAGATTGATCCATGTCGACCAATCTTAGCCATCCTCTGAATATCTAACGGTTGACAATATGACATATCGCAGAGTGGGCATGTGACCCTATGATCATAAAAATCGTTCTTATGTTTCATATATGTGTATACGGAATATAGCAGAGATGAGGGACAGGGCAGCACTTCCTATCTCTATATAAACTCACGGGGACAAAAGTTCCGTGTGCTCATCTCCTAACAGAGGGATTCCCCGTTGGTTACCGGGGAGTGGAGACACAGCCATCCTTGGTCGTGAAGCATAGCCCCCAGAATCTGTGGCATGTTCAGTTTGCTCTAACCTTCTGGCTCTGGCTCTTCTGCACACATCACCTATATATTTCATAACCATCGACGATGGGGAAGGTGTTGTCACGGGTGGGGTCGAGGTGTTGTGACAAGGATAATTCTAGAAGCAAACAGACCCAGCAAACGGATGCGCCACGTTATCACAACATGCAGGAGATCATTGACACGGAGAAGCCCAATGACTATACAGATGAGCCGGAGAAGTCGGTCGACGAGCTGAAGCAGCTGGTTCACAAAGGGATATACCTGGCTGAGAAAACAAAGGTAAATATATATAAAAAAATATATATATATATATAATTGAATAGGCATAAACCGTTCATACATAATATGATTTGTGACAGTATTACTCCAGAGTACGTATTTGTTGATGTTGCAATGCAGAAGTATTGGGTGGATGCTGAAGGGCGCAACTGCTTCAAGCTATTCCCTAAAGGATTGAACATCTGCTGGAGTGAAGACCCCAGATACTGGACCTGGGAACACTTCAAAGATGCAAGGTAGCTAGTACTGAAAGTGATTCTTGGGCTACGTCTGTAGCTAGTTCTTCATTGCCCAAATTAAAAGCCTGGTTATTGGATTGCTGTTCGCCTATTCATGTACTCTGATGTCCTCGTGTGTCAAAACTGCAGCGATGAATTTGAGGTGGCGTTGCTGAAGATGGTCAGCTGGCTGGAGATCAGGGGGAACCTGAAGTATTCCTATCTTACACCGAATGTCCTCTATCAGGTTGTATTTGAAGCGAAGCTTGAGGAGCAGGCAGACGGGTGGGATGCGCCGGTCAATTTCATGCTCAGCAGGCTACCCAATGGAGCGGTTCTTCAAAATCGGACGGAGAGGCTAGAGAAGAAGGGGGAGTTGCTGCAACTCATGGTTGGCGAGGTGACGGCGCAGCGGGATGACATGGCGGCGGTGCTGCAGATCTGCATGTTTGAGTATGGAGGACACTGGAAGAAGGGGCTCCGCCTCGAGGCCGTCAATATTACCCCGAAATAATTTTTCAGTCGATGATGATCATGTACGCCTTTTTCTGTCACCCGTGCTAAGACCGATGCGAGGCATGGAATAATGCATGTTGTACAACATAATCCAAGAGTACGTTCTGAGTGAACTTCATATCTTCTGTAGAATGTTTGCACAACCAAAAATACACTCACTAATCTAGGCAGGTTCTGGATAAAACCGTTGTGTGTACCATTATTGAAACAAAATTATGGCAAGATCAATGGTACGGTACCACACAGTGTAGGTCACCCATAATTATTGTATTGCCTTTTGAAATTAGAGTACTAATAATTTATGTCCTAATTATTGTTGCTGGATTTTGCGTAACGTGTGACTTAAAAAAGGTCGTGGCCGGATTTTGAACGACGCACGGACGCACCGGATTTTGAGTTCTACTAGTTTGGTGTTGTAAGTTTTTTCATCCGAGGCCATTTGCAAATTTTGAATTTCAATTTTGAGAAATTCAAACGCAATTTTGGGAGCCTAAATGATTTATTAAAAAAAGTTGTAAACTACAAACTTTCATAACTTTTTAAGATCTACAACTTTTATTTTGGCTGCTCTATTTTTTCCCTCGCGCCGCTGCCGCCTCGCCGCCGGCCTCGCGCCCCCCTCCTCGCACAGCCCCGCCCTCCTCCCTTCACCGCCGCTGCGCCGCCCTAGGTGCCGCCCTCACCACACCAACCACCCGACCCGCCGGCCCGGCCCCCCCTACCCTGCGTCCGCCACCATGAGTCACCGCCCCGCCGCTTCACATCCCCCGCGGCCGGCGGCGGCGGCAGCGCTCCGCATCCGCCGCCGGCTGCCGCCAACGCCCTAGGTCGTCCTCTCTCATGCCTCTGCCAGTGGGCCCGAGGCCCGCCGCCGTAGTTTTTCAAGTGCCCGTTTCTATGACTAATGGGAAAAACCCATAATTTTTAAATGCAATAATTGTCTTGTGTATTTATTTAGTTTTACTTTAATTGGAGGTAGAAATAAGTCTCATTATTACTTCATATAGATACATTTTGTGTGTTTACTCTGTTCGAACATTTAAAATACTTCAAATCCGGCACAATGAGGAGTACCATATAAATGCAATTTAATCTACCTACCACGTTGGACATTTGTATGTTAAAAAGAGTTTTCCAGTGAAAAATGGAAATGGTTCAAATAGGTTTAATTGCATAATAATTAATAAATTTCTTAGGAAAATTTGGGAAAAATGATGGTTGTGATCCTTGTGATATGCTTGACCTAGAAAAAATAATTGCCTTGCATGAAACTAAGTTTAACTCTGTTGTTCGCATTTAACACAAAGTTAGAACCGTTTTATTGTAATAATTCACAGTAAATTCATGTGAGATTTAAAAATTATGATTCAAGTTCCTGTGTGCTCCTTGTACTGTGTGCTATCTATTGAAATTACTTTCATGCATGTTAAATTATCTATGTTCCCCTCATGTAATGAAGTGTGATAATCGTGCATGTAATTACTTGAAAGTTTTCCTATTATTGAAAAATTCTGGATTTTGTTCTATGATTCAATGGTTGTCATCTTCGTAGCAACGCACGAGTCTTGACCTCATTCCTTCGTACGTTAATTAGTTGACTCGCTAGACATTTCGATGGCTCGTAGCAACGCACGTACGACTCACTACCTCGTCGTTACATAAGCTCTTGCATCCACCGTTAATCCTTTAAATAGCCCATTTATATCCTTCCTTCTCAGACAGAAAGAAGGACAAGATGACGGGCTCATCGCACGATGCCGCACGTGACCCCGGGCTGCCTCAACGAAGCTGCAAAGAAGAAGCAGCTCATGATCCAGAAGTTCGCAAGGAACACGAGGTCATGTACAGCCAACAATGGTTTGACAGCATCTCTGGAAATGTGACGACCAAAAAAGAAAACTCTGGACAGCATCTCGGCATTCTCGTAGAACAGATCCAGTATTCTCGTTTTACTACTTGAGGGGGAAGTCACAAAAAGGAGGAAAAACTCAGATGCGCACAATCGCGGTGCATCTTTATGTCTTTTCCTAATAGTTCTTTCCACTATCATTCGTATGTAGCATAATAAACAATCAGAGGATGTTAGGTAGTGGGCATCGCGGAAAGAAACCGAAACCTGGAAGGAGAAGCTTACCAAAAGGGGACGTTATTATCATTAAATATTCCGACTCCACTCCTTAAAGTTAAGGATTCCCAACTCCATTATTCACACCACCTTTTCTCGATATAAGGTATTGCTGTGAAGAAAAATATTCCTGCCGACCCTTGTTCCAATTTCAGGAGTTTCATTTTCCTTTCAGGAATTATTTACAGTCATTTTGATTTACTAGCAAATATGCCCGTGCGTTGCAATGGGAGAATTTACGGAAAATGAACATAGGGAATGCTATAGTTCTTGATAACACAAACAATACAGCTAGATCAATGGCCAATTCAACCAGCTGAGAGCCTGAGACTGAGATTGAACATCTTAATGTGGATGGTATTTTTCAATTCTTCCACTCTAGCATCTTTTTGTTCAGTCTGCCAGAATCATCAAATTCATTGGCTCTCGGCCGAGTTAGTGGTAGCTGAATAGGTTGATGACTACTCATGTATAATGTTAATACTAATTGTAGAGTTTAAAATCAGTTTAAGATAACAGACACATATGACACCACATAATTCTGTTAATAATTGTTATAATTTGATTTTTTTTCAAATAGAGAATATTGACTGTACCTTTCTTCTCAGCCTTGTGCTTTGTTAGTTCTTCCTCCTGCTGGAGCCTCTTGTGCCTCTTCTCTGCGCTCTTTTCCTTGTGAGTATTTGGAGGCAGAATCTCAGACTCTGAGCCGTGACTGCCGATGCATGCCCAAGGAAAATGCAATCCTGGATTTGTGCCTCATTTGTCGAGTAGACATGACAAGTTTTCTTAGATAACGTCCAACTGGTAGCAACTTGACATGAGCAATGGTGGCATCAATCGCCCCATCCCTGATGGCCTTATTACTTATTAGCATGTTTTCAGAATCAGCAACATGATTCTTGTAGTCCAACATCAGCCTTTTGGCAATATCAGCAAGGAAATCTTTGACAGTCGCCAGTGTGAAGCATTTCTGCTATCTCCCCTAACAGGAACCTTAGACATTACAATTATAGGCCATTTGTGTCACTGATCCTAAGACATTACAATCATAGGCCAGTGGGTGCGCTGTGGGCAGCTTATAAGACGCTTGCTTTAGCATCAGTATAGTCCAACTGAATTGTCCTAATTTGTCAAAGTAAAAGATACCAGAAGCACCTACACCAATATCTGCACATAATCAACTAAATGTTTCATGTATTGGAAACTGAATTAAATTCCTATAAATTTTCACAGAACTTATAGCATTTTAGCAATTGAAAAACAGGGTATCAGAAGTTCAGAAAAACTTGACCAACTAATCATGGGTAAAGTTGCCATTTGATGAAATGGTAGGAGAGGTCTGTCACACATGAAATACATTAGAGTACATCAGAAACTATCAGAATAAGGTAAAAAAGGTTTGGATGTCAAACTTTTCAGCTAATTTCGTCGTGAGTGTTTTGTGACTTCATGGATATATGAATATGATTAATTGGAGTGGCCTAGAAGCCAAAGCAACAACAAAGTGGACGGAAACCCAAGACATACTTCATCGTATTTCTTATGACCAATATGGAAAATCAGCACAAGCAAGAATGTAACAGTAAATCTCAAACTGGGGGAGACCAAGCTTGAATAAAATTTGAGATACTGGAGCCAATGTTCCTAAATTTGCCAATTTACTGAATCTGTTTCGATCCATGCTTTCGCAGCAGTTTCACGGCCATTCCAATCTCAGTAGCCTCTATAAGTGATTCGAGAGATATGAACAAAGGTACAAATTAGTGTTCATCAAGCACATGCAGCGGCAGTTTCACTTTCATCACGGCATCCTGATGTCGTCCACCATGAACTCTCCAGAAGCTCTAGCAACTCGTCCTCTGACTGCAGGAGAATCGAACACACAGCAAAATCGATCAGCAGCCGTTAATGCCAACAACAAATCAGAAACATAATCAACAAACACGGAAGCAATGGAGGAACCTTCACTTGGGCATTGGAGAGAGCCGTCTGGACACGGAACGCTCTGCGACCACGTTGTCTCTTGTTCCGCGGCGTGGCGCCGTCATTGTTGACGACCACGCGCGGTCGGAGCTGCAGAGTCTGGGCACGCAGCAGAAGCGCTCGGGGAGGAGGAGCGGCGGCTGACCCAGGGTGGGGTGCCCCGGCGCCTTTGGTTCAGGAAGCACGATAAGCACGTGGTAGAGGCGCGTGTGTAAGGCGTCGGGGTGGTCGGCGGCCGCTAATCGGATGGCGGCGTTGAAGATGCTAGACCACGGAGCGCCTAGCCGTGTCGTCGCCGGGGTTTTTTTCCCGATCATGGTTCCATTGGATCGATTTTTCCTTTCCTTTCATTGAATTCCGATATTTTTCAGGATCCAAACTCGTGTCTCCGTACTCTTGTCTCTTGAACTCTGATTCCGATTGGCTCACCGGATGATGTGTTAGAATAACATACGTGTACGTATTATACGTATACTAGTAGGACTCTATTTTGTAATATGTCTCATATATAATGCAAAGATCTCTACCCGTGGAGGTACCACGGGACGGCATATCTCTTTCCACTATACGTTAATATGGTATCAGAGCCTGTCGAGGAGATCACGAGGCGATCGATCTGACCTCCCTCCTCACTGGCCGCCGATCCTTCTTCGTCTTCCGCTGCCCTCCGCCGCGATGGCGAGCTCCACCGTACCAGACGCCACCGCTCTGGCCTCCTTGCCCGTGACGTTGGTGGCCGTCCCCGTTCCCGTGTCTTCTTCGCCGCCGGCGTCCACGACGGCTCCGCCTGCGACCTTGCCGATCCAGTCGCAATTCCCCGGCGCGATGCTGGGACTGCCTGGGTCCAGCCTCGCTAGTACATCAGGGACGGATTCTATTGATTCCCTGATAGCGGTGACCACTCAGCAGCCCCTAGGGTTAGGGTTTGGCTCGATCATGGCGACCACTCAGCAGCCCCTAGGGTTAGGGTTTGGCTATTCTCAGAGCCACCCGTTCATGGCCGGTTACTCCGGCGCCCCCGGCAACCCCGGCAACCCCGGCGCCCCCGGCAACCCCGGCAACCCCGGTGCCCAATACATGGCGGGGTACTTCATGCCCGGCGCACCAGGCGCGTATGGCTCTGGTTATCCTCCGGCGCAAACCATGTACGGGTATCCCCCAATGGTGCCATACGGAGCGAATTTTCTGTAGTATCAGCAACCGCAACAATCGGGACAGCTTATGAATCAAGCCCTGCCACCGGTGGTTAACATCGCCTCCTCCATCACCATTAGACTGACAGGCGATAACTATCTGTTCTGGCGTGCTCAAGTTAGCCCTCTACTCCGCAGTCAGCTTCTCATGGGCTATGTTGATGGCAGTCTCCCGTGCCCGGATCCTCTCCATCCGGCACACCAACACTGGACGCAGCAGGATCAGGCTATTCTCACAGGGTTCGTTTCCTCCATGACAGAAGGTGTCCTTGGCATGATCATGTTTGCGGGTACTTCCCGTGAAGCTTGGGAGACTCTGAGTGGTGCCTTTGCCTCCACCTCCATTGCGAGGACCTCTGCCATCCGTCAGCAGATGGCTGAACTGAAGAAGGAGGACAAGACCATCCACACTTATTTCCATGAGATGAAGGCGCTCTCAGATTCCCTCACTAGTATGGGCGAGCCTCTTCGTGATGCGGAGCTTGTTTCATACATTCTCGGCGGGCTTGATAAGGAGTATGATGCCCTTTTTAGGTGGTCACCAATCGGACCACTCCGATTCCTCTTCATGACCAGTTTGCGCAGCTTCAGGCTACCGAGCAGCGCAAAGTGTCACAGCGCCGGTCCGGCGGATCTACACCCTACCCCGTCGCATATACTGCTGCACCTGCCCCTGTCGCTGCATATGGAGCAGCCCGTGGAGGACCACGTGCGTATGCACCAGCATATTCTCCGGCGCCCAAGACGCCATCACAGCCCGCCTCCACGCCCAAGCAAAATACTGGGCGTGCCACCATTTGTGTGTCAGTTGTGTGGCGTCCCTCGTCACACTGCAGCCAAGTGCTACAAGAGGTTTAACAAGGATTTCTTGGGTCTTGGCAATGATGGGAGTAACACGGAGAAACAGCTTGCCATGGCGATGTCTGCCACCCATGGCCCTCATAGTTCTTCGTCTACCGTAGACCCAGCGTGGTATGCGGACTCCGGCGCCACACATCACATCACGCATGAGCCTTATCGTGGCACCGATCAGGTTCACACAGCTAATGGAGCAGGTATGTGCATTCATAATGTTGGTCAAGCTATTTTATCCACTCCGTCATCTAAGTCTCTAGCCCTCAACCGTGTCCTTCATGTTCCTCAAGCCACTCGTAATTTGTTGTCTATGAGTAAACTTTCCCGTGATAATAATGTCCTTATTGAATTGCATCCTTATGATCTTTTCGTTAAGGACCTGGACACACGGGCACCCATCCTTAGAGGGCGTTGCAGTGGAGGTCTCTATGAGATTAAAGCACCAGTCATCAAGCAAGCTCTCTCCAGTGTCAAGGTGTCCCATGATATGTGGCATCGTCGTCTAGGCCATCCAGCCCTTCCAGTCGTTCAGCATGTTCTTCGTAGCCATGAGTTACCGTCTACCCCTGAGTCCAATAAAAGTGAGTCAGTTTGTGATGCCTGTCAGCAAGGAAAGAGTCACCAGTTACCTTTTCCTTTGTCTTCTCGTGTCACCAAATTTCCTTTAGAGATTATCTATTCAGATGTGTGGGGTCCTGCCCAAACATCTGTTAGTGGACATCGTTTTTATGTGAGTTTTGTTGATTCTTATAGTCGTTTCACTTGGCTCTATTTACTCAAGCATAAATCGGATGTCTATGATGTGTTTCTTCAGTTTCAAAGTCATGTTGAACGCCTCCTTAACCGCAAGATTCTTCATGTTCAAACTGATTGGGGTGGTGAGTATGCAAACCTCCACCCCTTCTTTCATAAGCTGGGCATCTCACACCGTGTGTCTTTTCCTCACACACACCAACAAAATAGCACGGCTGAGCGTAAACATCGGCACATTGTTGAAACCGGTCTCACCCTGCTTGCACATGCGTCTGTCCCATTATGCTATTGGAATGATGCTTTTGCTACAGCTTGTTTCCTTATTAACAGGCTTCCTAGTCGCACCATTGGTATGCAAACGCCGTTGCAGCGACTTCTTCATGAAACACCTGACTACACCTTTTTTAAGGTATTTGGGTGTGCCTGCTGGCCTCACCTTCGACCCTACAATAATCATAAGCTTGAGTTCCGGTCGAAGAAGTGTGTGTTTCTGGGCTATAGTGCGCTCCATAAAGGGTACAAATGTCTCCATGTTCTATCCAACAGAGTCTATATATCTAGAGATGTAATCTTTGATGAGACTAGTTTTCCCTTTACTCACATGCCAAATTCTCATACACTACCACCAGTTTCGGAGTCTTCATTATTATTAGCTAACCAATTTATGGATGTTGCACACTCGTTGCCGTTGCTTGCTGACCATGGTGCAGGTACCGGACTTGGTGGTCGTCTTGAGGTTTTGACGCCGGAGTGCAGCTCGGATCACGCTAACCCGACAACGTCCACCCCGGCGCCTCCATCGTCTACCCCGGCAATGCCCTTAATCATCTACCCCGGCAACTCCATTGCCTGCCCCGGCAACGCCCTCGTCTGCCCAGGAACTTCATCGTCGGCTCCGGCAACATCTCCCCCGGAAACTCCGGGGGCCTCGGCAACGCCCTCGCCTACCCCCGGCAACGCCCTCGTCTGCCCGGGAACGTCCTCGTCGGCTCCGGCAACATCTCCCCCGGCAACTCCGGCTGCCTCGGCAACGCCCTCGCTTGCCCGGGCAGCGGCATCTCCCCGGTCGACTCCGCTGTTGGCTCCTGCAGGAACCGATCCCGAGCCTACTTTGCCGGATCCTGTTACACCTCTGCCACCGCCTCCTCTTGGCCCAGTTACACGGTTGCGTCACGGTGTTATTCAGCCCAAACAGCGTACTGCTGGTACTGTTGCATGGACCAGTGTTCTGGAAGCTCATGCTGCTGCTAAACTCACCATTGAACCTCGTGATTTTAAAGAAGCTCTTCGCATTCCTCATTGGCGTGATGCTATGGAAACTGAGTTTTCTGCTCTTCAGCGCAATGGCACTTGGCAGTTGGTACCTCCTGTTTCCGGGGTTAACTTGATTGATTCCCGGTGGATTTTTAAAGTGAAGCTTCATGCTGATGGCTCCATTGAGAGGTATAAGGCTCGTCTTGTTGCTAAAGGGTACAAACAACGTTATGGTCTGGATTATGATGAGACCTTCAGTTCTGTGGTGAAGCCTGCTACTATTCGGTTGCTACTGGCTATGGCTCTCTCTCATAGGTGGCACATTCGTCAGCTTGATATTCAGAATGCGTTTCTTAATGGATTCTTGGATGAGGAGGTGTACATGAGGCAACCTCCCGGCTTTGCTGACCCTGATAAACCTGGTCACTACTGTAAGCTGATCAGATCTTTATATGGCCTGAAGCAGGCTCCTCGTGCCTGGCATGCTCGACTCAGTTCTGTTCTTGGGTCGTTGGGGTTCTCACCGTCTGTGACTGATACGTCCCTGTTCATTCTTCGGAGACCAGACATTACTGTCTATTTATTGGTATATGTTGATGGCATTATCGTTCTCAGCTCTACAGCGCCTGCTATTCCCAGGTTAATCAGTCAGCTTCGGTCCGAGTTTTCTGTGAAGGATCTTGGTGTTCTGCATTATTTTCTGGGCATTGAGGTCTCATCGCCCTCTTCTGGTAGCCTTGTCCTTCGACATGCGCAAGTATGCTCTTGAACTTCTTGCACGTGCTGGTATGTTGAAGTGCACCCCTGTGACTACACCCATGGCATCTACTGAGAGACTTTGCAACACTGTTGGTGATCTACTTTCAGCTGAGGAGGCTACTCAGTATCGCAGTATTGTTGGTGGTCTTCAGTACCTTACTGTCACACGGCCTGACTTGTCCTTTGTTGTTAACAAGGTGTGTCAGTACCTTCATGAGCCCCGTACATCTCATTGGTCTGCAGTCAAGCGCATCTTGCGCTATGTTCGCCACACTGTCGATTGTGGTCTGCAGCTTCGGTCTTCCTCTTCTACACTGCTTTCCGCATTTTCAGATGCTGATTGGGCTGGCAGTCTAGAGGACCGGCGATCCACGGGGGGATATGCTATATTTTATGGAGGGAACTTGATCGCCTGGAGTGCTCGCAAGCAGGATACTGTTTCCAGGTCGAGCACTGAAGCAGAGTATAAAGCTCTTGCTAATGCTACAGCTGAGATTGCATGGGTACAGTCATTGTTGAAGGAACTGGGCGTTGTTCAAGCACGGCCTCCTGTGCTATGGTGTGACAATATTGGTGCTACATATTTGTCCTCCAACCCAGTCTTTCATGCACGGATGAAGCATATTGAGGTTGATTTTCACTTTGTCCGTGAGCGTGTGTCCAAGAAGCAACTGCAGATTCGGTTCATCTCCTCAAAGGATCAAGTTGCGGACATCTTTACTAAACCACTCCCTTTACCCTTGTATAATCATTGTAAGCACAATCTCAACCTTTCTCTAGTTGAGATTGAGGGAGGGTGTTAGAATAACATACGTGTACGTATTATACGTATACTAGTAGGACTCTACTTTGTAATATGTCTCATATATAATGCAAAGATCCCTACCCGTGGAGGTACCACGGGACGGCATATCTCTTTCCACTATACGTTAATATGATGAAGCATCTGCGAAGCAATGGACGACAGCCACCACAGCGGTGCCGCCTTTTCCGGAAGAACGAGGTGATGGCGGTGCTACACGCTAGAACAAAGCAGCGGCAATGGGAGACGAGCGACCTCTCCGATACAGCGTCCATCGCCGCCATCCATCTCTCGGCGTGCGCCGACACCGCCCACAGGTTGAAGCACGCCCTCCAACTCAGACGACGAAGGAACCATAGCACGGGGTAGGAGAGGACACGTGTCATAGTTCTAAAACCACGGCACAGTAATCGAGTATGATCTCGTGGAGACTATCGGATGGCTAACACAAGTGACACAGGATGTATACTGGTTCGGGCAAGCGGCCCTAGTCCAGTCGAGAGAGGGAGTAGCTCCCAAGTCTCTGGTGAGATGTAATGTGAGGGTGTTCTGGGTGGCTGTGCAACGGCTAGATCGCTAGAAAGCTTGGTTGCCCGTCCCCCCTCCCAGGTCGTCCCCTGTGGCCTTTTATAGTATTCATGGGGCGCACAGGAGCTCACATCGCGCGGGAGGAGGGGCAGAAAGAGAAGAACCAAACAAAAGTACAAGTCATGATGCTCCTGGATTCGCTAGATCCTGCTTCATCGGGGGCCTCCTCTTCCTGGCGCCAGGATCGCCCTCCTGCCACCACGCGTCGACCCTGTTGGGCGGGGTCTGGTTGGAGTTGGGCGTACGGCCGCGTGCCTGTCGTAGTCGGGCGAGGCCCGACGGAGTCGGGGGCTCGCCGTAGCCATGGGGGGGCTCGGACAGTAAGCTCCCTCCCCGGGCTGGCCGTCAGCCCTCGTGATGATTACGCCTCGCGGTTACCTCCCGGTGCAGGCTGCGGCCTACTGTTCCCGACCCGGGCGCACCGTGGCCGTGCTTTCAGCAGGCGGCGCCGCACCCTACCTTAGCTTCAACGGCGTTATAGGTTGCGGTGCATCGGATAGGGCGAATAATGGTGTGTCGCGGAGGCATGCTTTGCTCCTTCTCCGTCACAGCGTAATGCTGTCAGCTGTCAGGCGACGAACACCGTACTCGGGATTCGTGGGGATTCCCCTCCGTCGCTGGGAATCCCGTCGGGCAGCTGGCTCTCCACAGGCGAGGCAGAGTTCCGCATCGGGTGGGATGGTGCGTTGGGTCGGGTGGCCCTCCTCGGGCGATGCTTCTTCGGATGCGCGGAGCCTCCGCGGGCGAGGCGGAGTCCGGTGTCGGGGGGTGGACGCTCCTCGTGCGTGTGTCGGGCTTGAGTCGGTAGAGCCGTACTCTTGAGTGGGCTGCGCATTGGCTGGGCCGTCTTGATGGGCTTTCGTCACCCAGGGGGATTTGCCCTCGAATAAGCGCTTTGGTGGGGTACCCCTAATTTGGGTTCCCGACAACACGGAATGGTTTATGTTATGGTAACAATACTCGACGGAAAGCAATGGCAGACTGAAGATCAGTTTTATAGTCTATGGCAGATAAAAAATTATGGCAGAAATTTTCATGCTTTAATATTAGGTATAGATTAGGTTTTGTTTCTCTCTTATGATAGAATATGGCTTCGTCTACCCATGTACCGGCCTCCTGGGCCTTGCCTACCTAGTACATGGGCCTTCTGAGCCCAGACGTCCCTGACGTTGACTAGGCTCCTCTTCAGCCTTCTGGTAGGGTGCTTCATGAAATATGGGCTTTGTGGTCTGATGGTGCCTCCAAGGCATGATGTGCGGATGTCGGGTTTATTGCATGAAATGACTAGCCTGCGGCTGCGTCCTTCATCGTGTATGGGCCAAATTGCTCCTTTTTGGTGGGCCTTCGCATTGATGTCGATGTTCGACGTCCAGGGAGGAGCCTCTTGCGGGGGTTCCGCCACTGAGGTCCCTGCTTTCCTCACGTTTCGCCACGTTCTCCTATGATTTTGCAATATAGCTCCAAAAACACGACAGGTAGCAAAATGGGGTCAAAGTGAGGTGCCAAGTGGTAATTAGGGTCAGATAATCATGCATAATCCTCTAGAATATGGGGCTTTTGGGGTACAATAACGAGTGCCAACAGGACCTCCACACTTAGATTTTGTTCGTCCTTGAGCAAAGAATCGATCTAAAACCCCCTCCCGGATGGTTTATGCATGATTCTAAAGAAAGCAATTGAAAACTAGCCCCTCTAATCATGCCCCAATACTAAGAGCAATAGATAATTAAGTGAATTACAACTTTCCTTGGGAGTCCTTCAACTGATCTCGCCACCACAGCTTGCGTAGACGACGACTGAAGACTCTCACATGTGTCAGTCGTTACCCATTAAACTAGAGGTTTTTGCAAAAGAAGTGTCAACATATTCAAGAGTTACTTCAGTCTTTCTTTGATGCAAGGCTCACCACTGTTCGCCTAAACGGCCGTTTAGCCCGTTTAAACACCGTTTAAACGCTAAACAGTGGCTTACCGTTTCCGTTTAATTGGCCATTTACACCGTTTAAACGGGTTTAAACGGCCGTTTAGCACCGAATAATGGCTAAACAGTAGGTGACCGACTGTTTACCGTTTATCGTTTAGCCTAACACTAAGGCTCACAGGCTCTCCTTGTCTCTTGTCTCACCTTCCTCTAGAGAGGGAAATCTCCCTCACTCATTATTTGTGGCTATGCCTATATCAATAAGGGGCTGTATCTGGAGTTTGGATAGTCTCTCAGGTGAATCTTTCATCTTTGTCTATTACTAAGTCAAATAATAGATCAAGTTAGAGCTATCTATCCATGATGAAGCAGTCATAAGGCTCAAAGGTGGTTTAAAGGTGGGTAGATGGATGAGAAAGGAAGGTGGAGATATGTGGTGTGTAGCGAAGGAGTAGATCTGAAATCTAGATGAAGATAGGAGAGACAGAGAGGGGTAGACTTGAATCTTCACATGGCATATGAAGATCTTTCCGACTGGTTGAGGCCTCTTCCCTTTCTCCCATGCCTTCTTTCTTTATTTCTTTTTCTTTCCTTTCCTTTTTCTCTTCCTTTGTGTTTTTCATGCTTTTTCTCTTTTTCTTTCTTGGCAAGAGAGGGGGATTTCATTAGAATGTATGGCAACAATCTTCTGATTGTAGTTTTAGAGGTCTATCCCTTCTATTCTAAAATTTGCAGTACCTTTCTCTCCTTTTCCTTCCATTGTTGATCTCCTGAAGGCGAGGTAATTCCACAGCAGAAAACAGGGGACTAGAGGGCAGAGGGTCTCCTGGCACCGGCCGGTAAGGGAGGATTCCCCGGTCGGCGCCAGGCCTCTATGGCCCTTCTAGCTTTGGGTTGTGGTCCAAAGACCCCTTCCGATGATTAGGTTTATGATATGGAAAAATTTCCAGAGGGAAAATTAGGGAGGGAACGAAGATAGGCTAGCAAGATGGATCAAGGTTGGGACACTGCTTCATCATGGCGATACTTAGTTATGGTCTAGAACTTGACAAAGTTCAACTAGGAATCAGAACATATATTTGGTACGCACGAGAAAAGGGAATAGGGCTACTGGTAGGTAAGTAAATCTCCAACTTGCATCAAATACGGAAAGAAAGCTCAAATACAGTTTTTGAAAAAGTATTTCCTCCTATCTCATGAGATAACTATGGCAACTATGTTTTGAGTAATCAAAAGAAGCCATAGCAGCATGGGTTGAGACAAGAGAATTCGTACCTCAAGTGTCGTTGGCATGGATCAAGTGTAGGCTCATCGTATGAGGGAAGCGATTATTTGGGTGTGTCATCGCATGCGATCAATAGAATCATACATATAGGAAAGTGAAGCATAAAAAGGGGAATTCTCAAACATACTGTTGGCGCAAAAAGCGAGCGTTGACCTTCTGCATTGACAACACATGATAGGCCTCGAAGGTTTGCTTCACTTCAATGCGGAGCCTGTACCTTGAGGTTCGGGGGTGTTCTAGTCAATTTGACCTACAATTGACAAGGGATAAAAACTTGATAAATTCCAGAACCGAACAGCTGGTGATCCAAACAGTTCTGCTAGTATTGGCTATGAGGCCGATGCCGAAGGTATAAGCCTAGATGCAATTCCAATCGGCTATATGCTAGATGAAACGGGCAGCCGATGCAATTGAATCTAGATCTGATAAATTGTGATAAATGCTAAAATTAACAAGATTAAACAAGGTTAACTTGCAAGATCTAGCCGATATCAATAAATTGTGAACATAAAAGATTACTGAACAAAGACTATCTAAAGCGATAACCTAGATCAAATCTGATCACAAGGTGTAAGAACTAGATAAAAGGAGAAAGCGATGCGCTAAAACCTAGAATCTACCAATTACGATAACTCTTAGGAGATCTAAGCTTAACGACAGCGATGCGCCTAGAAGTTAAAGATTAGAGAGCACCAGGTAGAAGCAGAACTTGCGAACAAGCCGGAGATCAAAGCAATGCAGCCCTGCTGATCCGTGAAGAACTCATTGAACTATAAACTAAAGGCAAGAACTCGCCGAAAAGTAGAAAGTAGATGCGAAAAAATAAGAACTTGTGTTGTTGTTGAATATTAATTGATTTTTTACAAAGGTACGGGGCCAATATTTATAGTCTCGGTTTACAGACTCCTTATCGATCATGACCTAACTTTATCTCAAAAGAAAACAATAACTTACTAAAATAATCAACTTCAACATGACTTGGACCCAATACGACTCCTGCTGACATCACGCCAGCTCCCTTTTTACTCCATTAGTTGCGACACGTTCGGATCCTGCAATTGGCCCAACAAACCGGCCTCTTCAGTCGGCCCAGCACTGGAATAACCTCCATCGGCTCACCCTTGTATCAATCACATCAGATCGGTTGAACCTTTGAATCGGCTCCACGCATCGACTTCTCCAACCGCGACTGCCTTCATCGGTTCAACTCTGGATCGGCCTCCTCCACCAGCCTTGTTTTTCTCTTCAGCTTCCACCGCTGCCTCCATCGGCTAACTTGACTTCATCACTAACGAACACATGCCAAAAAACGGTGTCAACACATGCCTCCCAATTTCAGAATAAAATAAGATTTTGTGCCAAAATTATCTCAGGCCATGATTGCCTTTCATCTGAGCGTATGTGTGAATAGTGTTCATCCTCCATCGTGCTCCGTGTAGGTGGTGCTTAGAATACCATCCTTATCCTTGACCTCTCCGCTTCTCATTCAATCACAGTAGCACACCGATTCGGATTCCTCAACAGTAATCGGTACCCCTCTTCCATCTATAAATAAAACCTCCGGGTGAACTGAGAAGCACAAAACCACAACTACTATTGCATCTTTTCTCCAACCCTCTCGGTCCATCACCAGATCAAGACTATGGCTGGCAATAAATGCCCAGCAAAGGGACCTTCCAGCGAGTCTCTCCATGTCCGCCTTCGCCAACAAGGGTAAGAAGATCCTTATCCCGCACATCTTTACGCTCATGGTTACCAATCCTTTCCAATCTTGCAGGGCTATCTCCATGGCCGGTGGAAACTTTGGCGCCACCCATGATGCTCCTGCAGCTCCGGCGAGCTCCTCTGGCTCCATCGGCTCCTACAATGGCGACGATGCTCGACGCTTCCACTGACAAAGGGATGAAGCCCGTGACTCCCTGGTGTAACACCTCGTGTTACTAAAAAGGGGTTAATCAAAATGTAAACTCTTAAACAAGTCATTCATTGTCATGTTTGAATGCCATGTTTGAACCCTAAGTGTTTGAATTCAATTTAAATTAGAGTTTGAGTATAAACTTAGCTCGAATTCAAAAGTGTTTGAAAGCCACACTCAAGTTGGTCAAACAATACTAGCTTAGCCCTAAACCATGCTTAGACACCATAGGAATCAAACCCAACTCAAATTGAAACCATGGGAATCAAAGTTGAAATGAAATGTCATTATCCTCCTGTCGTATTTCAACTGTAGTTCAAAAACTATTGAGAATTTGAAAAGGTGAAAATAACAAAAGTTGTCCGTTAGGTCAAAACCTACAACTTTTATTAGTTTTGTAAATTTTCAACTTCTATTGAAGAATTTGGAGAAAACGTCAAATGAATAGCTGATGTCCAGAGAAATAGAAAAGAGCAGAGAATATGCACACTGACACATGGGCCCCACGTACTGTGCAGGTACGGCGCCAGCGATCTTCCGCGCGCCGCTCCACAGCACCGCGCCCGCCGCACTCCCTGCACCAGGTCCATGGGCCCGTGTCGCTGACGCTGCGGCCCACGACACCACACCGGCCCACCTGTCAGCCACACACCAGTGTAGTGGTGGAATCAAACACCCGAGATCCAACGGCTCGCAGGCTACTCCCGCCGCTCGCTTGCTGACACCGAGACCCCACCCGTCAGCTTCAACCACTCGTGCTCGCGCCCGCGCCGCGTCGCGCCGTGCGCGCTCGCCCGAGCCGCCACCACCTGCTTGCCGGCGGTTTCCGGCCGTACGCCGTCGACGACGTCGCGACATCGTGCCCCACAGGTCGGCCTCGCACTTCTGGTCCACCTGGCAGCCACCCCGGCACTCCTCAGGCCCACGGTCAGCCGGAACGCATCAAGACACTGCGCGCCCGAGCTCGGCCAGCACATCGACGTTGCCGCCTGACCTTTGCCACGCGCCGCTCACCTCCTGTCTGTTTCCACGCGTCACCCAGACATTTCCCCAGCTAGGTGATCCAGGCATGCAGCAGCATCGCTGTCGCACGCCAAGACCGCTGCCTCACCTCGCACTAATGTCCTCCGTCTACTGAACCGAGCCGCCCGTCGACAAGCTCGCCATTCGCGCCCATGCTTAGCTCCCGGCCAATTCCTTCGCGCCCGTGAGCTTTGGAGCCTTGGTTCCTCCGCCCTGAGACCTTAACACCACCCCAGAGCCTCCCATTGCCCACAGCACCGCCGCACCGAGCTCCTGCGCCGCCACGAGCACCTCCACGCCGCTAGCACCGGCCAGCCGCTCCCGAGCTCCGCTTGGCCACTTAGCAGCAGCACAAGCTCACACATTAGCTCCCTGGCCCACCAATTGAACCTGTTCGCCACTGCACTGCCCTAGACGCCATCGCCCACTTTAGCTCGCCGCCGGTCATCGCTGAGAAGAGAGGTAGGGACCCTCGGGCTAAAAATTGATGGGGGGTTGGGCTCAGGTAAGGGTCATGGGTGGTTAAGAAGCCTAGGGGTGGGCCCGAGATCGCCGGAGATGGCCGGAATTTCGCCTGGCTCGCCGGCGGTCGCCACTGGCCAGAGGTGGGAGATGGCCAGGGGTATGGATGTAAGAAGAACAGAAGTATCAGGGGGTTATCCGCAAAAGCGCCATGGATTTTCCATTTTCGTTTTTATTTCTTTTTAGAAAAGATGCTGACTTGTCAGGGCCATAACTAAATGTAGAAAAATGGAAAAAGCAATTTTGGTGGATCACACATAACCTGTAGTTTCCAGGAAAAATACTAAACCTCAGTTTAGACATGTTTTGCTATACTGTTTTTTTTTTCAAATTGCTAAAACCTAGAGTTGTGCACATCTCCAAATTGGCTCATGCACTATATCTCAATTTTTGGTACGTTGCTAAGTTAGTTGCATGTAGTCCTCACAAAAATTTTCAGTCGAAATTAAGAACTCTAGCTAGCATTTTCTGAGTACTTCTTGTGGTATGTTGATAAATAGATTAAATGATTAAACCTATGTATGAGCTACTAAACTTATATGTTTCCTCACATGATTTATGTGCCTAGACCCTGTCTAAACTCATTAGTGACCAAGTTAGTATTTAATGAGTGCTTGGTTGCTTGTATAGCATTTTCCATGTACATATAGCCATAAATATGGGTGTATGTTGTTTTTCCATAAAGTGACAACTATAGTCATGTAGCTTAATGACTTAGAAATGCTTCTTAGTGATGAAATGATGAGAACGTGAGTCAAAACAGAGCCATTAACCTAGTGGCATGCTTAAATGTTTCATGTACTCAATAAAAGTCTATATGCTTTTATTTGCAAGTTTAGTGGCATGACATATTCTTGTTGGTGAAATTCCACCATATGAAATGTGTTAGAATTAAATCTCCATGTCCTATACTGAACACTAAAAATAAACAGCACCCTATCATATCTTACTTGCTTATCTAGACCATGAACACTTGTTTGCATGTTTAAACATTAACATGCACATATATGTGTGCTTGCTAGTGAGAGCTATCTAGTATAAATCTTACTTAATAAATTTTTGTTTAAATTTCAGAAACATGTGTGACTTAAGACCTCTGATTAAATTGGCTCTCACTAACCTTTAATGAAGTATTAATAGTCTCACTATAACCACATACTCCACAAATGATGAAGTGATGAAATATGACCTTGTATGCCTTCTAGTGAACATGTAGTCATTTGATTAGTGCTATATACATGCTTCCATGTTTTTGTTTAGCAAAGTAACTTAGAAATTCAGGACTGAAATGTTTGATTCATCATCTTCCTTGTACTTAAGTTGTATGATTTAGTTGCTGCATTATTCATGTATGTCATATATGCATTCACGGTACTTATACATATGCCTCTCATGTAGAATCTTCGCTAGTTGACGGATCGTATTATCTCGTGCCTGCTTTAGAAGTTGATTCTGGTTATTCTCTTGCTGGTTATTCATCTGAAGCTCAAGACCTGAGCCTAAGCTCAGTTGTTGCTAACTCTAGCGAGCAAGGCAAGCCCCGGTGCATAACCCAGTTTTGGCCAAGCCAATACTTATGTTTTCAAGCTTCTCTTTAAATTTCAGAGCATTAGGTCTATAAGAGTTGGTTGAAAACATAGAATGCATGCTTCCTAGGACTCCTATTGAACACTAGTATGTGTAGGATCGATAGACTGGCTAGTGCTTGCTAACCGGTAGAAGTCGGATGATTTCCGGTCATCCGCGAGATATAGGTTCAGTTCTATAAGGTTGGAAATGAGAATGAAATGTGGAATTGGAAAGTGGAATAATTAAGCTAAGACCGGGCGGAGGATGGTTAGTAAAAATGTGGTTGAGAAATGGTTTATGGTACCTCCGCCTGTGTCGATTAAGGACCTGTCGTTTGGCAGTGCTGTATCTAGTTAGAGCTTGTACCATCTTACATACCATGAGTAGGAGGTAGTAGAAAATGGTAAACTTAGTACCCTCTCACTTATGGATGTTTCTAACATCTCCCGGTTAGATCATGTCGGTTAGAGAACAGTACTCCCGGCTGACTCGTCGTGGTATCGGGGATGGACCGGCATGTGTATCCGCGGGATTGGATCAAGCAGGCCGTATCAGTTTGGGGAACGGTGGGTTCAAACTATCCGACGGGGTAGCAGAGAACCATGTAAGTGGGTTGTCCTTGCAAGGATTTGAAATCGAATATTCGCCGTACTCTCGGTAAAGAGCCCTCGATCTCTTTGTCACTCGTAGAATTAATCTATGGAACATAAGATGATTAAATTGGTGTATGGTGGTTCTCCAATGAGGTTTATATTTTTTTATACAAGAAATTCAGATTTGATTCATTGATGAATTTATTCCAACTAAAACTTGAAAGGCTTAACTTGACTATAAGGATCCATGCTTAGTTGCTCTTTTATGCAAAAGAAACCTCCACATAAAGCTTGCATCCTAGGAAGTCTTTTATTTACTAAGGATATCCTAGAGTCGGGTAAGTCTTGCTGAGTAATTAGTACTCACCCTTGCCTTGTTGAAATTTTTGTGCAGACTGTAACATGCTTGTGGCTAGTGCTTTGGAGGCGGATGAGTTCCCGTTTCCCCTCCCTAGCACTCACCACATGGTTTCGGTGCCGAAAGTTCCTTCTGGGGAGGAGTCGGCTTCTGGTGACCATCACTAGCTGGGCTACTATGTGATGGTGGTTTGTTTCCATCGACGCTAGACTTGTGCGGTTGTTGTTTAACCGCTTTTGAAAAACTTGTAATATTCTGCTGCATTTTACTCTGAAATGTTTAAACTGTTGGTTGTATAATTATGTTGGTTGGACTAATTGCTTGTTCTCACCTTCATGTGGGTCTTGCCTGTATTTGGGTTTCGGTAACATCTAAGTGGTATATCGAGTTCAACTCGACGGTACTTGCTTGGTTTATGCGGGTTGAAGCATGTGAGAACTTGATGGGCCGAGTTAGGCTTGGTTTACATGCTTGAGCTCGCATAGGCGGGGCGGGGCTGCCACACCTAGTGGCCACACGATCAGCGCTTGCGGCTGCCGAGGATGAGACATCAATAGTCCGAGCATTGTTGGTTAATGCCGATGCCAGGGTAGCTGGTAAGGTTCTCTTGACCAAAACTTCTTTATTCTTGCAAATGCTGATCTACTTCTCATCCTTTTTGGAAGCTTTGGAGGATGAACTCCAGACCCTACATCAAGTGGCGAACTGAGCCAATGCTGCCATGAACGTTGACGAGGGGACTATACCAAGTCACCTGGGTATTCTACCCTAGGCTACGCCAACTGAGGGTGACTCAGCCCATCCCACCAAAGGGATGGGCCCAATGCTACACAAGATCTAGAAGACTCTAGAAGGCAAGCAGCGACTCAGACTCTATAAGACTATCTCCAGCAGCTTACTCATCCCATCGCGCATCACATTTCTCATTTCAAATTCCACTATGTGAACAGTGTCATCTACAGTGCAAAACCGTGTTTTGCACGATCGCATCCGCGATCTGCTAGAGATAGTCTATGGAAGGCCCGGGAGATAGGGATAGTAACTCAACAGTTGTAGCTATCTCTGACTTGGTCTCTATGGAAAATAGGCTAGAATAGTCACTTATATTCCGAGTAGGACACTGTAGCCGCACCCCTGTCTCTGGACTATATAAAGGGACGGGCGGCGTGACTGTAATCATCGACAAACCACGAACACAAAGCAATACAACCACCAAAGCTGGACGTAGGGTATTATCTCGACAACTCGAGAGCCTGAACTAGGGTAAACCAAGTGTCTCAGCATCACCATCAAGATCTTAGTCTAATCAGCCCCTCCGAACAAAAACCCACCGCGAGGATACCTGTGGTGGACTGACGAAATCACGTTGCGACAGTTGGCGTGCCAGGTAGGGGATGCGTTTAGATTTTTCAAGATTCTCGATGGCTTCATCAAGCAGCAACTCCGACGACTCGACAAGCATCATCAACACCTTCGCCGTCGGATCCTCATTCCATTTTGGGACACTTGAGTTTCTCACCGACTCGATGGGAAGGCTCACCCTCCATAGCATGGCTGACTCGAAGAAGGACTCGGGTGCCGATTTGACTCGGTACCCACTCGGACTCTCCAACTCCGCAGCCGCCTTCCTCAACGCCTACAAGAAAGCTGACCTGGAGACGGATACGGGGGCTGACCCGACTCGGTTCCCATTCGGACTCCACAACTTGTCCTCAACCTTCCAACATGCCATCAGGCATGTCCAGATGGACGACTTCCAGCCCTCCGTCTCTCGGATAGTTGATCGACCTGGCTAAGTGTTGATATTTATTAACACACACAGATAAATCTGCAAGCGCACAGATACCGTTGTAGCCTTCACCCGGAGGGTTTTAAATATCATATCCACAGGAAAATGTGTGAGTGGCGACTATGATCTAACCTAACCTAGACTGACTACAAAATAGAAGAAGATTAGAAGTGTAAAGAGTGTCACTAAGGTTTTCTAATAAGAGAGGTCAGGGGTATAGATGAAGTCAAAGAAGTTTTATAGATTAATGATATAGGAGAGATTAAAGATAGCGTCAAGACTTAGAATGTCAAGAGTAGAAGTGATAACCAGGCTTTCTAATCCTTATCTCACTAAGCTATGTCTTCTATTATTCATCTGCGGACATCATTCATAAGAAAGTCAAGATACAATCTTGACTACTTAAGTGACCGTGTCCGGCTAAAAGTTTTATAAACGGGGCATGACACAGGTCTATCACTAGCCTGCTAAATGCCACTTTAACACCCGCCTATAAGGTGCATCTATGAGCTATTGAAAGGTCCTAATATGGCTAGGGGGTGAATAGACTAATAAAATTTTCTACAACAACACTAAGCAACCTTGTTAGTAAATAATATGGCGAAGCGAATTTTGGTTAGCTCTACAAGGGTTGCAAGCCTCCTATCAAAATTCTAGTTGCTTATGTCTCTAGGATCACACAAAGGCTATGTCACTAGTTACACTAATCCTAGGTGAGCAAAACTATACAACTAGAGAGCAACAACTACACAAGCTACCAAGCTACACAAAAGTATGCTAAGAAGGTAATGCAAGGTAGGGTGATGATTTTTATACCATCGATGTTGAGTAGGGGATGTACCAATCACCAAGAGTCAAAAAAGAATACCAAGAACAAGCACACGATTGGCACAAGATTTATCCCGAGGTTCACTTGCTTACCGGCAAGCTAGTCCTCATTGTGGCGATTCACCCACTTGATGATTCACGAGCTAATTGGCGTCAAATGCCAAACACGCTGCCGCGTGCCGCACAATCACTCACAAGATGGGGATCCACAAGCAAGGAGCAATCCACTAGAGTTACCTTTCGTGATTCTCCCGCGGGGAAGGCACAAGACCCCTTACGACCTTGCTCGATCGAAGCCGGAGACAATCACCAATCTTCCGCTCACGATCCTCGCTGCTCCAAGCCGTCTAGAGGGCAGTAACTGCGACAGAACCGCCCCCAAGTGGGACCCGACTCGTCTCATCCAGGATCATTCTGAGTGTTCCTGCAAGCGAGAACGCGATAATACACCACAGGCAGTTCGATATACATAATTATACAAAAAGAAAGAGTACAACATTATGTTTGATACAAAGCCAAGTTTTATAATTATACATCAGAGTTTTCAAGTTAAAACAGCGGAAGTTATATGTACAATGCAAAGACTAGCAAGCAGCGGAAGAACTACAAAATATCCTATCTACACCCTCCGTAGTGGCAGCCGAAGCACGAGTCCTCCAGCTAGCCCTGAGCTAGATCCTCGCCACCAAAAGCAGAGCAGAAGTGGCCCTGCAAGCCCTCAGCTATGAACCGCCCGCAGTAACCACAATACAGCGGGGGCTCGCTAACTGCAACATAAAAATTTAAACAACAAACCCTGAGCAACTAATACTCAGCAAGACTTACCCGTCAACGTGGCCAAACAACGAGCCGACTCCTAAGCATGCAAGGGGTTTACTCGACTTAAGAAAACAAGCAACTAACTGCCTAATTAAGTTGATCCTTACTTTCAAGTTTTAGCTCCAAGTTCAAATGAATTACTACTTATCATTAGCTCCTGTCAACTAAACAAGCATTAGCAATCAATAGTGACAATAGTATGAATATCAATTTAATCCATATCCAACAATCTTTTACATCCATCCCCATTTGTTTCTTACTAGCGATGTGGCAGCGAGAACAAGCTAAAGCTCATAACCGAGAGCAGACCGGTCCTGCAGGAAACAACCTAGCCACACGACATGTATGACGGTACTAAGCCCCAAGTTCCACCTCCTTGCCTTTCGGTCGTACATGGCCACCGTTCAATAAGCCCCTGCCATGCCGAGTGCTGGCATTGGCCCAAGTGACGTACGGACCCACGCGAACACACACCTGTGACCGTGGCATCCTCAGTCCCGCCTGTCCAATGTGGAGTGCCCTCGACACTGTGATGTTCGAGCTACTAGGTTTACTGGGCCCATATACCAGTATGTGGACTAGTACTTTCAAAACTTGCCCAAGGTACCAACCAACGAACGGGCCTTAACCCACACGGGCGGGGCTACCACCAAGAGCTGCCGGACCCCAAACCAACCAAAAACCAAATCAAATAACCAAATCCTTCCCGGGGCCGACACTCGCTTTCCCACTAATTGCCCGCCCGGTCTCATGTTTATTTTTAACCCACATCGACCTTATGGCCAAAATCATAATCATATGTGAAACATAATTAACATCTTCAATTGCAAAGTGTAAAACCTACACTCGCGAGCTGTGTTCGACAACTCGAACGGGTAACATGATTTAACCGGTAAGAAAACCTATTGCATAGCTACGTTTCCATACAACTCCTAATTACTTAAATGCACAACCATTAACATCATCCTATCTAGTGATTGAAATAAGACACTAATAACATGGTTGATGCACCGGGGCTTTCTTGGGTTTTGCACAAGGTCAGTACAGTCAGCGGGGGGCTCGGCGGCTTCGGGAACTTTCTCCAATATCAACTCCGCCAGGTCGGCCTCCATGTGCCCTATAATGCAAATGCATGCCCATGAATACCAACTCAAAAGCTTAAACATTCTTACTCAACTCACTACCCCGGGGGCTCCCTTAGTACCAAAAGCGCCCTAGATCTAGTGTTCTTGGTTCTAAATCAAAGAAGAGAGCAAGACGCTAGATTCGGGTTCTAAACCAAACCAGGGGGATCCACCCATTGGGGAGGTTGACTAGACTTGAGAGTCTCACCGGGAAAGGTGCATAGTGTGGGAGGTGACCGGAGGCACAGAGAGGAAGATGTGGCATGTGGTACACGAGCTTGAAGACCGGTGGCCGTTGAAGATGGTGCGGCGGACGGAGGACAAACGTCGATGGTGAGGAACACACCAAGGCAAAGCTTCAACACAAGGAAAGGATGGGTGAGCAAGCTAGGCAAACCCAAGGAAGAATCTTACCAGAGAGCAAGGGAGCAAAGGCTCCGGCCACGGTGGCGAGGGGGAGCACGGCGGCGCGGCAAGTCCCCAAGCACCCGGGTGACCGGTG
Organism: Puccinellia tenuiflora; assembly: GCA_012064385.1. Lineage (NCBI taxonomy): Eukaryota > Viridiplantae > Streptophyta > Magnoliopsida > Poales > Poaceae > Puccinellia > Puccinellia tenuiflora. The sequence continues at coordinate 38,648 of QRDG01001940.1, forward strand.
GGGAAGAAGAGGGAAGAAGAGAGGTAGCCAAGTGAGGAAATAAGAGAGAGAGAGAGAGAGAGAGAGAAAAGAGTCAAAGGGTTATGTAATGAACCTGCCGACGCAGACCGGTCCGACCGGTGCACACCGGTCCGACCGATAAGCACTCAGATCTGGTACACCGGTCCGTGACGTGTTGCAGACCGGTCCGAGGCAGTGCAGACCGGTCCGACCGTTCAGGCAGACCGGTCCAACCGGTAAGCAGGCCAGACCGACTAGTAAATACGCATAAACTGCACACCGGTCCGTCATAGTGCACACCGGTCGGACACACCGGTCCAACCGGTCTGCACAGAGACGGAAAGGTCAGTGCAGTATTTCGAGGATATCTGGAGTTCTACTTGTCCAAATGAGGTCAAATTTTAACTGGAGATAGATGACAACATTTGGAACAACTTTTCTAATTATCACTTTTGCATTTCAGGACATTAAGAATTTCGAAAAATTCCTACAACAGACAGGTTGTCTGACCGGACTTGATTCGAAAATTTTTGTTCGGATCCGTTTCGCAATCTTACGGTTGGACTTTGCAAATAGGAGTATCTACACCTGTATATGCCCAAACCTAAAAGAGATGTACCCCAAAACAATAACTACTTATGATTAGATTGATTAACTCATTTAAATTAATGATAATTTAGATCAGTGACACCGGGGTGTCACAACCCTCCCCCCTTAAACCGAATCACTCCCCGAGATTCAACGGTAAGAAGGAAGGTATGTAAGTGAAGGAGATGGGACTCACGGTCGTGTGTGGGTAGCGAAGAAGTCTGGGTAGTTTTCTTTCAAATAATCTTCGTGCTCCCAGGTGGCTTCATCTTCAGAATGATTAGACCACTGGATCTTGTAGAATTTGATCACCCGGCTACGAGTGACACGTTCCTTGTGATCCAGAATCCGCAGTGGCCATTCTGGGTAGGTTAGATCTTCCCCAATTGGTTCTACCACATCAACAACTTGATCGACGGGTGCCTTGAGACGTTTCTTGAGTTGTGAGACATGGAAAACGTCATGCACACCCGCCAGATGATCTGGCAACTCCAATCGATACACTACAGGCCCACACTGCTCAGTAATCAGAAATGGCACATTATACCGAGTATCCAACTTTCCCTTGATGCCAAAATGCTGAACGCCTTTCATTGGGGATACCTTCAAATACACTTTGTCACCAACTGAGAAAGTGAGTGGCCAACGGCGCTTGTCGGCATAACTTTTCTGCCTGGATTTCGCAGCTCGCAAGTTGGCTTGTATTTGCTTAACCCGCTCTTCTGCATGAGTGACCAAGTCAGGGCCAAATGTCACCCTTTCACCAGACTCAGACCAATTAAGTGGTGTCCGACAGGGGTGTCCGTACAATGCCTCAAAAGGTGACATCCGGATGCTCTCTTGGTAGCTGTTATTGTATGAAAATTCTGCCAACGGCAGGTGACTCTCCCAATCTCTACCCGCTGTCAGAACACACGCTCTCAACAGGTCTTCTAAGATTTGATTCACCCTTTCTGTCTGACCGTCGGTCTGAGGGTGGTATGCTAAGCTTCTAATTAGTGTGGTTCCCAAAGAATCATGCAATTGCTCCCAGAACCGAGCCAAAACTAGGTGCCTCGATCTGAGATAATGGTCTTGGGTACCCCACGCAGCCGGATAATGTTCTCCATATACAGCTCTGCATACTTCAAAACTCGATTAGTGGTGGCTACCGGTATAAAGTGAGCTGACTTTGTGAGCCAGTCGACAATGATCCAGATGGAGTCATGTTTCTTTGGAGTCAACAGCAACCCAACAATGAAGTCCATACTGATGTCCTCCCACTTCTAGGCGGGAACACTCAGTGGCTGTAGTTGGCCGGCAGGCCTCAAGTGATCGGCCTTCACCCTGCGGCAGACGTCACATTCCGTGACATATCTGGCGATCTCCCTCTTCATTCTGGTCCACCAGAATCTCTTCCGTAGGTCCTGGTACATCTTGTTGCTACCAGGATGGATTGTGAATTTTAATTTGTGTGCTTCATCAAGAATCTTCTTTCGTAGCTCGTGGTTTTTAGGTACCACCAGCCTGTCCTTGAACCACACAATGCCATCACCGTCTTCTCTGAAACACAAAACTTCACTGTCCGCTAATCTTCTGCGGATATGATCAATACCATCTTCAGACTTTTGTGCCTCGGCGATTTTATCACGGATGGTCAGCACTAGGGCAAGATTGTACAGCGCACCGTGAGGGAGAACCCTCAAACTAGGCTCTGCTTCTTCTGCTGGCCTGGCAGTAACATGGCTGCAATATGATTTACGACTGAGTGCATCGGCTACCACGTTGGCTTTGCCAGGGTGGTAATGAACCTCCAACTCATAGTCCTTAATCAATTCTAGCCATCTGTGCTGCCTCATATTCAGATCACTTTGAGTGAATATGTACTTCAGACTCTTGTGATCAGTGTACAGATTGACTAAGTTTCCCAGCAGATAGTGCCTCCAAATCTTCAATGCCAACACCACTGCTACCAACTTGAGGTCATGTGTTGGATAGTTCTGCTTGTGCCTTCTTAATTGTCTGGATGCATAAGCGATGACACAGCCTTCCAGCATCAACACACAGCCCAGACCGGTGCTGGACGCGTCACAATACACGTGGAATGGCTTCTCGATGTCAGGCTGAGCCAATACAGGAGCAGTAGTGAGGTGCTTCTTCAGAGTTTGGAATGCGATCTCATAGGCATCACTCCAGATAAACTTGCTCTCTTTCTTCAGCAGCTCTGTCATTGGTTTTGCTATCACGGAGAAGCTGGGGATGAAGCGGCGGTAATTAGGGATGTAAACGGATCGGATCGGATCGGATTTTGTCGTTACCATATCCTATACCATATTTTCATCGGATTCGGACCGGAGCGGATAATGACCGGTTGCGGATTCGGGATCGGATATATCATATCACGGATTCGGGGGCGGAAACGGAGCGGATTCAGTACGGAAAAAAATTTAATCGGATATGTACGCGTATAAGTACATCGGCGAAACATACAAGCAAAAATAATAGTTCAATATGCTAATAGCCTAACAAAGCTATACTCCATAGTCATAACAATCACTATGTAAGTGATTTTTATTTAATGGACGAAATTTACAACTCATTAACCACTAATTATGTTCTATTAGGTTAGATGTTTCGGTAAAAAAATTGGATTATTCGGATTGAAATCATCGGATAATTCTATTTAATTTCGGATAATCCATATTCAGGGGCTATTTTTCAAACCATATCCTATACCGTATCCGGTGTCAAATTCGGAATCAGATATCCTTATCCGTCGGATTTTTTCAAACCGGATATGGATTGCTTAAAACGGTTTCGGAACAGGATTCGGTGCGGAAATTATCCTATCCGTTTACACCCCTAGAGGTAATACCCTGCTAACCCAAGAAAACTCCAGATCTGCTTAACAGTCTTTGGAGCCTCCCAGTCCAACACATCATGCACCTTGCTGGGGTCTACAGAGATACCCTTTTTGGACACCATGTGTCCCAAGAACTGAACTTCTTGAAGCCAGAATTCGCATTTGCTGACCTTTGCATACAGCTGATGATCTCTCAGGCGTTGCAACACAATCCTGAGATGTTCTGCGTGCTCTTCTTCTGTCTTTGAGTAAATCAAGATGTCATCGACGAAGACCACCACGAACTTGTCCAACTCGGGCATGAACACCGAGTTCATCAAACACATGAAATAGGGTGGTGCATTTGTCTGACCGAACGACATAACCAGGTACTCGTACAACCCATAGCGCGTGGAAAAAGCGGTCTTTGGTATATCCTCCGGCCTGATCTTGATTTGATGAAAACCAGTCTGAAGATCAATCTTTGAAAACCATTTAGCACCCGACAACTGATCAAACAGTATGTCAATGCGAGGCAACGGGTACTTGTTCTTTACCGTGACCGCATTGAGTGGACGGTAGTCCACCACGAGCCTAAGGGATTGGTCCTTCTTCTTCACAAACATGGCTGGACAACCCCAAGGAGAAGAACTAGGGCGGATAAAACCCTTGTCCATTAGCTCTTTCAGTTGCACCTTGAGCTCTGCCAATTCGTTGGGTGCCATCATGTACAACCTTCTCGAAATTGGCGTTGTTCCTGGCAACAGCTCTATCTTGAATTCAATTTCTCTGTCTGGAGGCATTCCAGGCAGATCATCTAGAAATACGTCCAGAAATTCAAAAACTACCGGAATATTGCTGAGGTCTACTTCCTTTCCTTTCAACAGGTTCACCTCAGTGGTGATTCTTGACGGGCGGCACAACCATATGTTTTGTGGCCCCCACATCTGAGAATTGAGCTGAATGACACGGGAAGCGATATGTAAAACAGCATTTTGCGCTCGCATCCAACTCATTCCTAGAATTACATCAATACTCTGCCCATCCAGCACAATTACGTGCGTAGGGTAGATTACCCCTTCTAAGTTGATAGGTGCCAAACGAACTATGTTGTTGGCCAATATTTCTCCACCAGGAGAATTGATAGTGTATGGCACGCTCAGTGGGGAGATACTCAACCTATACTTGTCTACCCATGCCTTGCTTATGAAATCATGTGATGCACTTGAATCAAACAGTACAAAAGCAGGGTGTTGCTTGATGGAGAACATACCCGCTAGCACTGGCTGTCCTGCTGGAATATCTTCCACCTTGACGTAGTTCACTCTCCCATACCTGGCTGCCGCTGGCTTCTTCTGGCCTTGCTGCGGACGCCACTGACCCTGCGGGTGAGTAACATTGAACCATTGTCCAAGAGGAGTAGGGCAATCTTTGATGAAGTGTCCGGGATCACCGCAACGAAAGCACTTGTAGTTGCTAGGTGTCGGATTCTGCTGAACTGGCCTGTACTGCTGAGTCTGCTGCTGTGGTGCTAGAGCCCGATACTCCACCTTCTGCGGCTGAGGTGGGGTGTACACCCTCTGTGGCTGTGGCACTGCAGGACTAGGGCCCACCAAGCGATACTTCTGGGGAGCGCTGCTGGTCTGCTGGAAGGACCCTGCAATGCCCTTTTCTTCTTCCGGTCATCATGGGAAGCCTGCACAGCATCTTCCAAGATCAACGCCCTGTTGATCATCTCTTCGAAGCTGGCCACGTTGCTCACCACGAGGTAAGCCTGCAACTCGGGATTCAACCCTCTCATGTAGCAACTCCTCTTCTTCTCATCTGTGTCCGCATCAGTAGCAGCATATTGGGCGAGCGTGTTGAACACCCACGTGTACTCATGCACGGACATATTACCCTGCCTCAGGTCCTGAAATTATGGATGGCAATGGGTACCCGAAACCCGCAAACCCGACGGGTACCCGCGTTAAATGGGTAGGGTTTGGTAAAGAAAAAAACCCGTGGGGTTAGTTAGCGGTAAAAAAATAAACCCGTCGGGTCTAGCGGGGCGGGTATGGGGGTGCCAAACCCATACCCGCAGACCCGCAAACCCGCCACACTAATCTTTTTTTAATAAAAACCACATGCACCCCACACGGCCACACCCCACACACCACGTCTGACGCACACACCCCACACCCCACGTTCCACGCACGCACCCCACACCCACAGAAAACCTAATTCCCCAATTCACCTACCCAGCCGCCGCTCCCGAGTCCCCAGCCGGCAGCCGCTGCTCCCGAGTTCCCAGCGCCACCCCGCCCCTCCTGCTCCTCCGTCCGCCGCCCCGACCCTCCTGCTCCTCCGTGCGCCGCCCGTCCAGCGCCGCCTGAGCCCCTGACCCTCCCGCTCCTCCGTGCGCCGCCCGTCTTGGCCATGGCGTCCGAGCCCGTCGACCGCCGCGTGCTCGCGCCAGGCGGCGGAGCTCGCCGCCCACCCAAGCGCTAGCAGCAGGCAAGCCAACGCCCGGCTCCCCATCGATTGGAACCAGATGCGAGCTAGCCACTCGCTCACTCTGTGCGCTGGGGAAGCTGGAGGCGCCGTGGAGTCCAATGACGGCGGGTACCCATCGGGTCCCGTGGACCCGGCGGGTGGCGGGTTTGGTGCCGCTCCAGACCCGGCGGCGGGTATGGGGGCGGGTGGCGGGGCCGGAGAGAGGAGCCGGGTGCGGGTTTGGGGGTGCCAAACCCGGGCCCGAACCCGGCGGGTGCCATCCATACCTGAAATTGCCTACGCTTCCTCTCCAGCAGGCCCTTAGGAATGTGAAAGGCGCGGAAGGCATCCTTGAACTCGGTCCAAGCGACTTGGCGACCAGCCGGGACCGAAGCCTTGTAATTTTCCCACCACGCGCCAGCAGGCCCCTAAAGCTGTTGGGCGGCAAACAGGGTCTTCTGAACCTCAGTGCAAACCAAGAGCCCAAACTTGGACTCCACAGTGCGTAGCCAATCATCGGCCTCAAGTGGCTCCCTTGCCTCCTGAAACACTGGCGGCTTGGTGGCCAGGAAGTCGGCGTAGGAGACAGCACGTGGCTGGCCCTGATGATGAGCACCCGCATTCTGCATCACCAGCCTCATTAACTCCGTTTGCTACTGGCGGGATGCCACCAACTCAGCAAACATCATCGCCATTGTGGGCTGAGGTGGTGGTGGTGGTGGAGGTAGAGCCGTAGAGGTGGTGGCACCCAGTGGCGGACCTAGCGGGTGGTCCCGGTATGCCATGGCATACCCTAAGAATATGTAATACTAGAAGAATTTTCTGAATAAAACACAATTCTTTCTCAGCCCAGTTGGTTCAATTCCTGCCGTTCCCTGTTTTCTTATTTTTCAGTTTTTTTTATCAAATATAACTTATATATTAAATAATTTATATATGAAGCAATTGATGTGGCATATCCTGGTCTCATGTTTATTTTTAACCCACATCGACCTTATGGCCAAAATCATAATCATATGTGAAACATAATTAACATCTTCAATTGCAAAGTGTAAAACCTACACTCGCGAGCTGTGTTCGACAGCTCGACTTCTACCGTTTACTTAACCTCTAAGCATAGCAATTATAACTCGAACGGGTAACATGATTTAACCGGTAAGAAAACCTATTGCATAGCAAGGTTTTCATACAACTCCTAATTACTTAAATGCACAACCATTAACATCATCCTATCTAGTCATTGAAATAAGACACTAATAACATGGTTGATGCACCGGGGCTTGCATGGGTTTGGCACAAGGTCAGTAGAGTCAGCGGGGGGCTCGGCGGCTTCGGGAACTTTCTCCAATATCAACTCCGCCGGGTCGGCCTCCACGTGCCCTATAATGCAAATGCATGCCCATGAATACCAACTCAAAAGCTTAAACATTCTTACTCAACTCACTACCCCGAGGGCTCCCTTAGTACCAAAAGCGCCCTAGATCTAGTGTTCTTGGTTCTAAATCAAAGAAGAGAGCAAGACCCTTGATTCGGGTTCTAAACCAAACTAGGGGGGATCCAGCCATTGGGGAGGTTGACTAGACTTGAGAGTCTCACTGGGAAAGGTGCACGGTGTGGGAGGTGACCGGAGGCACGGAGAGGAAGAGGCGGCACGTGGTACACGAGCTTGAAGACCGGTGGCCGTTGAAGACGGCGCGGCGGACGGAGGACGAACGTCGACGGTGAGGAACACACCAAGGTAAAGCTTCAACGCAAGGAAAGGATGGGTGAGCAAGCTAGGCAAACCCAAGGAAGAAGAAAACAAGGAAGAATCTTACCGGAGAGCAAGGAAGCAAAGGCTCCGGCCACGGTGGCGAGGGGGAGCACGGCGGTGCGGCAAGTCCCCAAGCACCCGGGTGACCGGTGGGGAAGAAGAGGGAAGAAGAGAGGTGGCCAAGTGAGGAAATAAGAGAGAGAGAGAGAGAGAGAGAGAAAATAGTCAAAGGGTTATGTACTGAACCTGCCGACGCAGACCGGTCCGACCGGTAAGCACTCAGATCCGGTACACCGGTCCGTGACGTGTTGCAGACCGGTCCGAGGCAGTGCAGACCGGTTTGACCGTTCAGGCAGACTGGTCCAACTGGTAAGCAGGCCAGACCGACCGGTAAACACGCAGAAACTGCACACTGGTCCATCAGAGTGCACACGAGTCGGACACACCGGTCCAACCGGTCTGCACAGAGACAGAAAGGTCAGTGCAGTATTTCGAGGATATCTGGAGTTCTACTTGTCCAAATGAGCTCAAATTTTAACTGGAGATAGTTGACAACATTTGGATCAACTTTTATAAATATCACTTTTGCATTTGAGGACAATAAAAATTTCGAAAAAATCCTACAACAGACAGGTTGTCTGATCGGACTTGATTCGGAAATATTTGTTCGGATCCATTTCGCAATCTTACGGTTGGACTTTGCAAATAGGAGTATCTACACCTGTATACGCCCAAACCTAAAAGAGATGTGCCCCAAAACAATAACTACTTACTATTAGATTGATTAACTCATTTAAATTAACGATAATTTAGATCAGTGACACCGGGGTGTCACAGTAACCCTCAAGAGTAACAAGAACACCGCAGTGACAACATCATCACAAGTGCCTCAAGATGAACTAGCTCATGCAATGCACTTTGATCTCTCCCAATCTCACAAAGAATCACAAAGTATGAAGGAGAAGAGTGGGAGTCACTTGGCTTAGCTCACTTGCAATGTTAGGCAATCAAAAATATCCAAGAGAGTGAGCAAGAGCTGGCCAAAAGGGTTTAAATAGGGAGCCCCAACGAACAGAGCCATTGGCCCCCTTCTCTACGCTTCCCTCGGGCTAACCGGACGCTCTGGTCAGGTTGCAGCGGGCGCACGCCCCAACATCCGGTCAACGGATGGATGCCACGCGTCTCTTGCTTTGAAAACCAGCTGGCCGATTCTAACGGTCGCGAACCGTTACACGTTCACGAAATACTGACCGGACGCGCAGGTCCTGAGGACCGGACGCTCTGGTCTGTCTGCTGCTCCTTTGTGCAATGATACGCCAACGCCTGACCAGACGCTCTGCCACCGCGCCGTCGGACGCCCACGCACCAGTGTCTGGTCGACTCCAGAGAGGTCCAGAAACCCTCGACGTCAGACCGGACGTAGCCAGCGTTCGGTGCTCCTCGATTTCGCCACCGCGCGTGTGCCTCGCACTGACCAGATGCGCTATAGTGTCGAGCCAGCGTCCGGTGCCAACTTCCAGCACGCGCCGAGTTAGGGTAAGTGACCGGACGCGTCCGGTGCCTTTGCACTGAGCGTTCGGTCGCTCCAGTGAGCGCAAAATCGACGCCGTTTCTATGCCAAGCTTCTCTTTGCCAACACCAAAGTGTCTCGCCACCTTGTGCACGTGTGTTAGCATTTTCACAAGCATTTTTCAACGGTGTTAGTCTCTCACTATGATCTAAATGCATATGCTCGAGTTAGATCACCTAGTGGCACTTTGATAACCGCATTGCACTACAAGTTTTGTCCTCTTGATAGTATGGCTATCTATCCTAAACCACTCACACCCTCTATGGTGTCTTGAGTGTGAAATGCAAAGCCCTATGTCGATACCTTTGCCTTGTATCCTTGCTTTGCTTTCTCGTCTACCAAGCTTGATCATGACATGTGATCCTCCATGTCCATCATCATGATCTTGTGGCCTTCTCCTCCTTAGCCACCAAGCTCCATTTATCATTTGCATAACTTATCTCATGTCACACTTGGACACAAGGTTAGCAAACTAGGTTTCATCAATTATCAAAACCAAACTGGGGCTTTCAATCTCCCCCTTTTTGGTAATTGATGACAACCTCTACAAAGATATGAGATAAATTCAATTGATGAACTTAAATTGTTTGCCCAAACATTTTTATCCTGTTTCAAGAATTGGACAATCACTTTAAGTTCGGTTTTGGTAGTTCTAGGTCCCCCTACATATGTGCTTCATGAGTTTGGTACAATATGTTCACATATGTATGGAATTGAGTTGTGGGCGAGTAGATGCTAGCAAATCGATGCTAAGGAGAAAGAATTGGACCTTTGAAGCGTGTTATCATCGGAGTTGCCTTTTTCACCACTTTAGCATCAAGGTAACTAGACATTCATCAAAACTCAATAGCTATTTATGAGACTACATTATAAGCAATGGCTCTTGATCCACTTATAAAGCACATAGAAGTCTAGCTACCACCTATGCATGCTAGTTGTTCATACATCATTCAAATTCTAATTCTAGCACACACCACACAAGCATGTTTATTGAATTTAATTCTTGCAATGCAACAAGTCATCATGATTATGCACATACAAATGCAACAATTTGCTTATGAGCTTGCTCCCCCTACTTGTGTGCTCAAATTTTTAATTGATCCCCTTCTTTTAGCAAAACTCTCCACCTTAGTGGATGGCTCCAAGTTGCCACTTGAGAGACAACGTGCAACTTAGCATCTTTGTACTTATCTCTGCCCCTTTGGCATCAATTGCCGCAAAAGGTGTGTCAAATTTTAATATTGGAGACAAGTCAATCATGAGAGAGTGCATGTGAGGGTCAATTTTAATGGTCAAACCCAAATCAATTGCATAAGTGAATTATACGGTTTGATCCAAGAACAAGCTTCTTCACACATCTTTTCAATGGTTATCTTGTTCATGTTAGTTAAACAATTATGGTCATGCTTTAGATTCAACACTAGGATTGCAAGCCCACAAACATGTCATATGCTACCAATAGATCATTTCAACAAAGAGAGCAATAGTGGTACCACACATACATCAAAATCATTTGATTTTCAGTGAATGAGCCTATATTATGCATATCATGCCTATATGTTCTAGCAAGTCCTTAGCAAGTATGAATGCCATGCCAATCAACTTTTACCTTTGCTTTGTCGAAGGAGAGACATGTCCTATATATGGGGTGCATCAACTCATGTTGGAGAAGTCGAGGATATTCAACTCATTTCTCAACTTGGAAAACCTCTTCTCATCATGTGGCTTGGTGAATATGTCGGCTAGTTGATCATCGGTGCCAATACTCTCAATGCATATATCTTCCTTTTGTTGATGATCACTTATGAAATGATGCCTTATGTCAATGTGCTTGGTTCTTGAATGTTGGACCGGATTGTTGGTTAGCTTCACGGCACTTTCATTATCACATAGCAAGGGAACTTTCTTGAACTTGATTCCAAAGTCATTCAAAGTTGCCTTCATCCAAAGCAATTGGGCACAACAACTACCGGCACTTATGTATTCGGCCTCCGCGGTAGAGAGTGCAACACTATTTTGTTTCTTTAATGACCAAGATACAAGTGACCTTCCTATCATTTGACATGTTCCACTTGTGCTCTTTCTATCCACTTTGCATCCCGCATAATCCGAATCCGAGTATCCAATCAATTCAAACCTTGATCCTTTGGGATACCACAATCCAACATCTTGTGTATGCTTCAAGTACCTCAATATTCTCTTTGTTGCCTCCAAATGACTTTCTCTTGGTGAGGCTTGGAATCTTGCACACATGCATACACTAAACATGACATCCGGCCTAGAAGCGGTCACATATAGCAAACTTTCAATCATAGACCGGTACATCTTTTGATCCACCATATTGCCACTAGCATCACTATCCAAATGACCATTTGTCCCCATAGGTGTGCTAATAGACTTTGCATCTTGCATTACAAACTTCTTGATCATGTCCTTTATGTATTTCCCTTGACTCACAAATGTGCCATCTCTCATTTGCATGATTTGCAATCTAAGGAAATAGCTAAGTTCACCAATCATGGACATCTCAAACTCTTTTGCCATCATCTTGCCAAACTCTTCACAATAGTCTTGGTTGGTTGATCCAAATATGATGTCATCAACATAGATTTGCAACACAAACAAATCTTGGCCTATCTTCTTGGTGAAGAGGGTAGAATCAACCTTTCCCATCTTGAATCCCTTAGAGAGGAGAAAATCTCTCAACCTCTCATACCATTCTTTAGGTGCTTGTTTCAATCCATACAATGCCTTCTTGAGCTTGTAAACATGGTTGGGTTTCTTGTCATCTTCAAAACCGGGTGGTTGCTCAACATATACCAACTCATTGATGTATCCATTAAGAAATGCACTCTTCACATCCATTTGATATAACTTGATATCATGTGCACATGCATAGGCTAGAAAGATACTTATTGCCTCCAATCTAGCAACCGGGGCATATGTTTCTCCAAAGTCAAGACCCTCAACTTGAGTGTATCCTTGTGCTACAAGTCTTGCTTTATTCCTTACTACTATCCCATTTTGATCTTGCTTGTTTCTAAAGACCCATTTGGTTCCAATTACATTGTGGCCTTTTGGTCTTTCCACCAACTCCCAAACTTGATTTCTTGTGAATTGATTTAGCTCTTCATGCATAGCATTGACCCAATCAACATCATTCAAAGCATCTTCTATCTTGGTTGGCACAAGTGATGATACAAAAGAACAGTGCTTGTAAAATGAAGCCAATCTTGATCTAGTTTGAACTACTCTTTGAATATCACCAATGATATGATCCAATGGGTGATCTCTTGCTATGTTGGTTGGTTGGAGTACTTGTACTTGATTGCTTGGATGAGATGATGTACTAGCTTGTTGATCTTGTTGACTTTGAGCATCTTCATGTGAACCACTTGTACTAGCTTCATTGTCATTGATTTGCACAATTGGTTGTATTGGTTGGACTTCTTCATCATCATTTGATTGTCTTGGCCGAATATCACCAATGTCCATATTCTTCATTGCATCTTCCAATTGTGAGCCTCTAACATCATCATGGTTCTCTTTCTCTTCTTGTGAGCCTTGGCTTTCATCAAATTCCACATCATGAACCTCCTTAAGACATCCACTTGACAAGTTCCAAATTCTATATGCTTTGCTTGTAGTGTAGTAACCTAGCAAGAAGCCTTCATCACATTTTTTCTCAAACTTTCTCAATCTTGTGCCTTTCTTGAGAATGTAGCATTTGCAGCCAAACACTCTAAAGTATGCAATATTGGGCTTTCTTCCATTCAATAGCTCATATGGTGTCTTCTCTAACATCCCATGGCAATAGAGACGGTTGCTAGAGTAGCAAGTCGTGTTGATAGCTTCGGCCCAAAAGGAATGGCTAACATTGTATTCACTTAGAATTGATCTTGCCATATCAATCAAAGTCCTATTCTTTCATTCAACAATGCCATTGGATTGTGGAGTGTACTTGGCCAAGAATCGATGTCCAATACCATACTCATCACAAAACTCATCAATTATTGTGTTCTCGAACTCACTCCCATTGTCACTTCTCACTTTCTTGATTGTAGTTTCAAACTCATTGTGACATCTCTTGACAAAAGACTTGAATGTATCAAACACGTCACTTTTGTCACTCAAGAAGAACACCCATGTATATCTTGTGTAGTCATCCACTATCACAAATCCATACTTGTTTCCACCAATGCTAGTGCATGTTGTTGGTCCAAACAAGTCCATGTGCAACAACTCAAATGCCTTGCTTGTGCACATCATGCTCTTCTTAGGATGATTGTTTCCAACTTGTTTGACGGCTTGACAAGAACTACAAAGCTTATCCTTTTCAAATTCCACATTCTTCAAGCCTCTAACTAAGTCATGCTTCACTAGTTTCTTCAACTGTTTCATTCCAACATGACCAAGCCTTCTATGCCACAACCAACCCATACTTCACGTAGAGAGCAAACATGATGACAATTGTGCTTCACTATCATTGAAGTCAACCAAATAGAGACTACCATGTGTAAATCCTTTTGAAGATCAAGTTAGAGTCATCTACACTTATGATCTCTACATCATCAATTCCAAATATGCATTTGAATCCAAGATCACACAATTGTGCTACCGACAATAGATTGAAGTTCAAGCTCTCAACTAGCAACACATTTGATATGCTCATGTCATTGGATATTGCAATCTTACCAAGCCCTTCAACTTTGCCTTTGCTATTGTCACCAAATGTGATTGACTCATATTCACCATTGCCACTTGTATCAAAAGAATCAAACATTCTTGCATCTCTGGTCATGTGTTGAGTGCACCCACTATCAAGCACCCAATTCCTCCCTCCGGCTTTGTAATTGACCTACAAGAAGAGATCAATTCTTGTTAGGTACCCAACATTGCTTGGGTCCTCCAAGGTTAGTTACCAAGCTCTTTGGCACCCATATGGCTTTCTTTCTTGAGCCCATCCATGGTGCACCAATGAACTTAGCATGAACACCCTTTGTATCCTTTCTAAGAACATAGAATGAATCAATCTTAATGGAGGATACATTAGCATTGTTCTTCTTGTTCATGCATGCTTGCTCTAGATGACCAACTTGCTTGCAACTTTTGCAAAACTGGCCATTGTTTCTCACAAAACTAGTCTTGTGAGGAGCAAAGGATGCCTTGCCCTTCTTGGGGATATAGCCCAAACCCTCTTTGTAGAGAGATGCTCTTTGGCTACCCAAGCACATAAGCAAGTGGTCCTCACCACCAAAAGCCTTGGCTAAGGTGTGATTGAGCTCTTTAACCTCCTTTTTGAGAATGTCATTCTCAACCATTAGTGAGGCATCACAAGTGAAACCATCACTACTAGACGAGCTAGAAGTGGAAGTGCTACAAGAGGGGTTAGTGGGAGCAACAATAATTGGGTTATAAAAAGATTCATCAATTATGTCACATGTTATGCCAACATCACTTGACACAACCACTTTCTCGGTTAGTGTTGAGACAGAGGAATGAGCCTTTTTAAGCTTATTTTGGGCTAGTTGTAGGTTCTCATGGTCTTACTTTAGACACTCATAAGAAGCCTTTAGCTCATCAAGTTCTTGCCTAAGGGATTTGTTGTCCTTATGCAAGCCCTTGCATTCCTTTCTACTAGCATTAAAGTGGTCTTTACAATCTTCAAGCATAGTGATTAGTTCATCTTTAGTGGGTTCATCATCATCACTATCACTATCACTTTCGCTATCGGATAGTACCTTAGTGGCCTTAGACATGAATCATGATGATGGAGCATCAAAGAGAGAGATCTTCTCTTGAATGGCAATGCTTGCATGCCCCTTCTTCTTGCTCTTTCTTTCTTCTTCATCATCACTATCACTTGTAGAAGCATCACTATCCCATGTGGCAACATGAGAGTCATTCTTCTTATGCATCTTTTGGAAGACACTCTTATCTTCTTGCTTCTTATTTTGCTTCTTCTTCTCTTTCTTGATGGCATCTTCATCATCACTAGCATATGGGCACTTTGCAATAAGATGATCCTTGCCATTGCACCGGAAGCACTATATGTTCTCATCTCTCTTCTTGGATGAAGTCTTCTTCCTTCTAGCATGGTAGCCCTTCTTCTTCTTCATGAATTTGCCAAATCTCTTGACAAAAAGAGCCATCTCCTCATCCTCATCACAAGTGCTTGCCTCATCTTCATTGATGATCCCACCTTGGCCTTGCCCTTGGATGATGTGGCGGCCTTGAATGCCACACTCTTATTCTTTTTATCTTTCTAATCATCCTTCTTGTCATTGTCCTTGTCCTTCTTCACTAGCTCTTCCTTCTCATTGTCATCTCTATAAGCATCATAAGTCATCACCTCGGCTAGCACTTGATTGGGTGACAACTAAATGTTGTCTTCACTAGCAAGGTGATCAATGTGTCAAACCTCTTTGAAAGGACACGGATGTCGCCTAGAAGGGGGGGGGTGAATAGGCGATTTAAAATTATTACGGTTAAGACTGGAATAAATGCGGAATAAAACTAACGTTTAATTTATCAAGCCAAAACCTAAACTAGCTAGGTTCACCTATGTGCACCAACACTTATGCTAAGCAATATAATCAACTAGGTGATAGCAAGATATATGACTTTAAGCTCAATGTCTATCACAAAGTAAATAGCATAAGTAAGAAGCTCGGGATAGAAATACCGAGGCACTTGGAGACGATGATTTATCCCGAAGTTCACTTCCCAATGGAAGCTAGTCTCCGTTGGAGCGGCGCGGTGTTCACCAATGTGAAACACCGAGTAGCCTTGATATGGCACACCGTATCTCCGTTGTGTCTTACCACCAATGTGGCGAGGCACTTGTCACTATGTTGCCGTTGAGGTTGACAACTAGAACCTTTACAAGGATGAAGCTCACTCCACAAGTTGGAGGGTCTTCACCAAATGCACCGAGCCACCAAGACTCGATGCCCAAGGCCGAGGCACACACCACAACTCAATTGGTGGCTCCCGGCAATGTCTTCGTAGCTACCAAAGCTCCGAAGCTAACAAGGTTGAGCCACACTCCACAATTGGAGGCTCCCAACAAATCCCGTGAGCCACCAAGACTCCGAGAAATCAACAACCGTCTAGGGTACCAACGTGCCCTAGAGGAACAAGCTCTAGGGCACCAAAGTACCCAAGAGTAACAAGCTTCTCAACTTCACTTTCCACGAATCACCGTGGAGTACTCAAACCGATGCAACTAATGCAATGGCAAGAACACACTAAGTGGTCAAGTTCTTCCAACCCGAATCCAACCAAAGCAACTAATGCTTGGGAGGGATTTGAGAGGAAGAACAAGGAGAAACACCAAGAAACTCCAAAGATCTAGATCCAAAGTGTTCCCCTCACTTAGAGGAGAAATCGATCGGTGGAAACGCGGATCTAGACCTCCTCTCTCTTTTCCTCAAAAACTAGCAAGAACTATTGGAGGGATTGAGAGATAGCCAAGCTCAAGAGGGTCAACAATGGAGGGGAAAAACAGCTCAAGAAGTGGCAAAAGGTTAGGGATGAAATGGGGAAGAAGACCCTTAAAAAGGGAGCCAAAAATATGGCCGTTAGGCCAATTTTTGGGCAGCCGGAGGAGGGAGGCCGGCCAGGCCGGCCATAGCCCGGCCATGATGGCTGGCCAGCAAACAGAGAGCCCCCGGCCATGGGGCCGGCCATGCTGGCCTAGCCAAACCAGTGAAACTAAAATTGCAATATCTTTTGCATCCGGACTCCGTTTTCGACGATCTTGGGCTCGTTGGAATCACCATAACGAGCACAACAAGATTATGCATATAAACATCATAGTCCAACAATATATTATAATAACAAATGAGGAAAGGTTAAACCTCTTTCTTGCAAACCGGAACCGTCATATCTTTTGCAAATGAAGTCCGAAAGAGGTGAAACCAATTTTGTTGGAAAGAGGATGATAGTAGCCTATCCTTGGAAATATTTGAAAACAATTAAGAGATAAATTCTCAACACATGTATGTGTGGATAATTTCTCAAGGACAAACCGACAATATTTCTAATATCGAAAACGTAATGGAAGACGCATATGAAAACCGTTTTCGATGAGCTTGGCCTTGTCATGACAAGCACGACAAGCACCAAGACCACACCATGACAAGAGACAAATAAGAACCAATAAAGATGATGCCAATGATGCAAAGGTTTGAGCTCTCTACGACCGATACGCTAAAGCTCACTTGAGAGCCCCTCTTGATAGTACGGTTACCTATCCTAAAACCCGGTCTCCCAACTACACCACGAGACCGGTAAAATAGAAACCTATCAAGATCATACCTTTGCCTTGCGCATTCCACTTGAGCTAGATGATGACGATCTTGATCTCCTCTCAAGTGGATCACCTTTCTTGATTACGCTCCGCTCGGTGAAGCCTCACATATTGCTCCCCCATACACCAATATGGGAGAGACACTCTTTCGCATATCTTCACTTGCCCTTATCTTGTATGTTGATCAACTTGCACTTAGCCTTGATCAACATATAATCTTCTTCTTTTAACTTCGACTCCAACATATGGAGTTCAAGCATTCCATACGGACCAACACCTTATCTTGTATGTTGATCAACTTGCACTTAGCCTTGATCAACATATAATCTTCTTCTTTTAGCTTCGACTCCAACATATGGAGTTCAAGCATTCCATACGGACCAACACCTTAACTTGTATGTTGATCAACTTGCACTTAGCCTTGATCAACATATAATCTTCTTCTTTTAGCTTCGACTCCAACATATGGAGTTCAAGCATTCCATACGGACCAACACTGCAAATATAACTCAAAGCACACATTAGTCCATAGAGATTGTCATTAATTACCAAAACAACATATGGGGGCAACCATGCTGTTTCAATCTCCCCCATTTTGGTAATTGCTGACAATCCCTTTTAAGAGGGTTTATATAATGAATTAAACAACCTTGCAAGACGAACATGCAAGGATGCATGAGCATGAGAGGAAAATGCTTAAGAACCAAACTAAAGCATAAAGCCAAATTCCCTTAAACCCTCTAAACTTCTCCCCCATTGGCATCGATTGCCGAAATGGGAAGAAAAATTTAGAGATCCAATATAATATGAGTTCCTCCATAAAGTGTGCATTTCTCAAGATATGAGTGAAATCAAATGCACATATTCATTGACAAATAATTAGAGGGAATCAAACTATATTGATGATCCAAAGATTGCAAAAGGATGAAATCATTCTAAACATCTCCACAGAAGAAAAGTAATCGAAAAGATCCAAAGCGAGAGTTTTAAATAAAAATGGAGAAGCTCCCCAATGTTCATGCACTATTGAGGAGTGCACAAATATGGTATCCTCGCTCCCCCAAAATCATCTAGAACACTCACCAAGTGCAAGGATGTAAAAATTAAAGCAAACCAAAGCACTTGCACTAAAGATGTGGTTGAGCCATAAGGAGATACAAAGAAACTATCAAGAAAGGTCCAACCAAGAGTATGTGTGTGTGACAAGACAATTAATTTGGTAAGACACATAGTCTTAACCAAATGGAAATAAGTTATATATCAAGTATTGTCACACACAACTTTATAAAGAAGATTTTTCAAAAATAATATGTTCACAACCTCAAGGATACCAATCTTTAAAAACAAATCAACATAGGATAGGCCCAACCGAGATAAAAGGAAGATCTTTAAATGAGTATGTCCACAAGCTTAGGGATACCAATTGGAAACTAAAACCAATTGAAAATGCCAAAAGCTAGTGAGAGCATTTAGCCAATAAAAATTAACATGCTCACCATGATAAGCATGAAGTCAAAGATCTTTACTAGAACTTGAGTGCGCAAAGATACCAATAAAAATGAGACAAGCACTCATGAGACAATTTTGGAGCCACCAAAGAATTATAGATAAAAGCGTAGCTCAAAAGAATTAGGATACCAACTATAAGGTGACCTCTCTCATATGTATAGGTTTCTAAGTAGACAAATCATTGATGATATACGTCCACAAAGAAACTTGCACATATGAGATGGTTGATAAAGTGGAAACCATGCTATCCAAAAAGGTAAAGTCATGAATATACAAAAGAGATTATTGCTTAAAAGCATAGCACATAGCTCAAATTTATCTCATTGTATATTAATGAACTTCAAACACATCAAATGCATCACACATATCACTAAGGGAACAAGAGATAGTGAAAATGCTTTGAGATAGGCAACAAGTATCACAAAGAAATAATACCAATTGAAGGAAGGTTTTTGAAATTTCATCACAAATATCACAAAGATATACCAAGTGAAGGAAATAAGCCAAAACCACAACAATTGCACATTTAAAGTTTTCATGCTAAGAAACAACCTACACAAGGTTGAAACTAGAAAAGTATGCATGAGGTAGATACTTGTTACCGAGATATATTGACGATGAAGAAGATGAGGATTTGTTTATCATCAAAGCTTGACTCCAATAATCACACGGTGAGAACACCTTCCTTATGAATAAGCCAAGCATCCAATGTATCTCCATTGTACTTAAAACACAATTTAAGCACAAAATGGCTCCCAAACTCATTGGGTCCCATAGTAGTTAGATAAACTACAATATATAGGAAACACTCCGCATAAATATGTGCATATAGATATGAAATTGAGTTTCATGCACATCTTAGCCGGTTTAGGATTTGGGGGAGTATCCCCTATATACTGGAACTAAAAGACTAGCATGCCATAAAATATACATACTAGTACATATACATGCATAGACTCATGAGAACCAAGAGAGATACAATTTGGACAAAAACACCAAGTAAACCAAGAAGAGAGCACACCAAGGTGTGACACAAAAAGGTTGTCCAAATTATATCAAAGTCCAAATCAACACATGATTGAGGAAAAATCAAATCAACAAATGATTGATGAAAAATCAAATCAAACAAATGATCGATTCCAAAACACATCAACACATGAAGTGAGATATCAATAGGAATCAAATCAAACAACACATGAGAGATAAGACACCAATTGGAAATAAGATACCACTAGGAGAAAAGATACCAAGAAGAGGATAATACTTGACCGGAATCAAGTAAAGTAAAATAAATCAATAAGGTATCAAAACTCCCACAATCAATATCAATTGGAACAAATATCTATGGAGGAGATATTAAATCCCAATTAATACCAATTGAAGGTACCAAAGCAATGTCGATGAGCATAACAGACAAAAGGAGAGATGCTCAAATGGCTTTCCTCATTCAAGGAGATAGAACATAAAACGGGGAATGAGAAAGCAAGACTCCCAAGAGAGAGCAAGGTTACACCAAATAAACCAAACACCCTCTACACTTTTAATGATGGCACAAAGCATCAAGAGAAAAAGATTTGTCTTCCATAAACACATATGATAGAAATCAACTGCCAATTGAAAGGATCAAATATTGATAGATAGAATAGTGTTCTAAATAAAAAGGAATGCTCCCCCAAGATTCATGCATTATTTTTGATATTTGCATTTGAATACAAAATGCACGCACAAGGGATCATTACTCTTCATATTTTATTTACAATACTAAACACTACCAATTGAAAATTAGGATCCATGCAAGAGGCAAGGGAGGCAATGGGAGTCAAAATAAATATTTTGGCAAGAGATGGGGCAAATAAAAGTCAATGCCAATGTAAGGATAATCAAAAATATTCTATCACAAACATAAATATGGATTGTCCAAGAACAATGACCATTTGGGATTATTTTCCGGTGATAGGGGTATCAACGAATATCCTCACAAGATAAAACATATGGCAAGAGATAAGAAATTAAATACCATATTTTAATAAAGTTTGTTGGTAGTTCCAACTATTCAAACCAACCGGCAAGGCCATGGTTAGAATAATATGGAACAAATGGTTTCTCAAATAATATATGGAAGTGCATATTAGAGAAAAACCACACCAAGCAAACTCACACAAACAAGAGTCAAAGGATAACCAAAATGAAAAATTGGAACTTGTTTGAGCAAACATGCCACATAGGAATAAGATAATTTACAACATCCAATCTAAGTGGCAAACCTCAAATGTTCACATTGTGTGGGATTGTAATATGCACAAAGCTTATTACTCCCCCATAATGTGATAATTCATATTATCTAAGCAAGAGGCAAACACAACCAACTAGAGAAATTAATGGACATTGTAGAATTTGAATTTCTCATGAACATGAAATACCATATAGTAACTAGATAATATTGAAATATCAATCCTAGGTGGTGTGCCTCATGTACACACATTTTTAGGTTAGCGAAGTGCACAAAGCATATCACTCCCCCAAAATGGGATAGTCCATTAATCTCTCAAAAGAGCCAATTGAAATCAACACAAGATCCAATAAAGACTCAACACAAAGTTTACACATATATGGAGCGCACATTAACATACACAAACTTGATTGCTCAAGGTAAGTAATAAGCACAACATATACAAGCATATGCTAGGAACAAAACTAACACATGCAAGGGAGCAAGCAACTTTCAATGTATATATAATTTAAACACAAGTTACCGCAAGAAGGAGCATTGGATATGAGATAGATATATGATAATCCAATTGGCTTGGCTTGATGAATTATAAACATGAAGATCCCTTAATTCTTCACATGATAGCCAAGTCGCCAATGTCCTCCAACAACAACCTATTGATCAAGTTTGAGCTTGTTGGTCCCCAACCAAGTTGGGTCCTAAGAAGTTAGTCACAATAGGCTTGGCAACCCAAATGGTTCTTTTCTTGACACCACTTTGAGTTCCCACATATTTGGCAAACACATTGCCAACCCTATCCTTCCTAAGAGAATAAACATCATCAATTATTATGGGGTTGGATAGGGTACCATTAGTGCATGAAGAAGCCAAGTGATCCTTCTCACGGCATAAGTAGCAACATCGACTCTTCTCTTTCTTCTTAATAGGATCCCCAACTTGAGGAGCAATAACTTGAGTCTTCTTAGGAGGTGGCCCTTGTTCAACTCGAGATTGAGCATGAGATTGAACAATAGGCTGCTTCCCTAGTTGATTCTTGCTAAGAGGCTTCTTCTTCATTGGGCAATCCCTAACATGGTGCCCTTCAACTTTGCACTTGAAGCAAACAATCTTGGCCGAATGATTGACTTGTTCTTGGCCCTTCTTATTGCTACTCTTGGACTTGTTCTTGATATTGGAGTTGAATCCAAGTCCACTCTTGTCATTGGGGGATTTTTGCACACTCAACATGTTGTCAAGTGTGGCCTTCCCTTTATGACGCTTCTCCACATCTTTCTTCAAAGAGGTGGCTTGTATCTTGTGCTCTTTAGACTTCCCTACAAGGTTAGTAGCTACACAAGCACTAGTGGAAGTTGAGGCTTCATTGTTAGAGCAACTAGGCATGAAATGTAATTCAACATATGATTTACCACTAGGTTGAGATGAAGAATTACAAGGACTAGCACATGGCATTATAGCATTTTTAGTAGAAGTTGTGCCATTGTCCACATGAGGCTCACTAGATATTACCTTGGTAGCGATAGCCTCATGAGCTAACTTTAGCTTATCACGAGATACTAGAAGATCCTCATGAGAGCTCGAGAGCTTCTCATGGCTTTCTTCCAATATCTCATAATTGCTAGTTAGCAATTTAAGTTGAGCCCTTAGCTCAACATTCTCCTTTAAAATGGATGCTTCACAAGAAATAGAGTTAGTAGCGCAAGCATCAACATTAATAGCAATGGGAGAACAAGTAGGAAGCTCTTTTAGCAATTGAGCTTCGAGTTGATCATGGGACTTAGTGAGATGTGCAAGAGAATCTTCCAAGGACTTGACATCCTTTTCAAATTTCTTATTAGCCTCAAGGAGTCTAACAATTTCAACAACAAGCTCATCATTTTTTATTTTAAAATCATTAGCCACCTTGAGAGCTCTATCATGGGTTTTATTTACTTTAGATAACTCTAGAGTAAATGTCTCCTCAAGAGATTTCTTGGTGGTTTGTTCTTCTTCAAGAGCTTCCTCAATATCCGCAATCGTGTTCGCATAATCACGTTCGCGGCTAAGACTTTCATTTTCATGAGCTTCCAAATTTTCAATAGTAATCCCTCGCTCAACAAGGGTGCTCATGATTTCATGGAGGTTCTCACAAGCATTTTTATTATTTGAAAGAGCATTAAGAACCATTAGACCTTTCTTACTAAAGTAGGCATCATCATCATTTTCTTCATCATCATTATTATTGTCATGATCATCACTACTTGACGATTTAGCCATGAGGCAAAAGATGGTTGATGAAGTTGAACAATTAATTAATGAACTACTCAAGTTCTCATCTTGTTCCATAGATAATTGGGTTTCCTCTACATTATTAATAATACAAGAATTAGAGGGAACATAAGCATTTTTATTATGGCAACAAGATAAAGCAAGCATACCGTCATGAGATTTATATAGGTGATTTTTAGAAGATATGCAAGGACTAACAACACAAGCATTTGAAACATTTATAGTGCTAGATGTGTTTAAGTCCAAAGATAAATCATTGCAATAAGATAGAGATGAAATATCATCTATAAGAAGCTCACTATCATCATTGCAAAATTTATCACTACTCACCATTGCATTTCTTTGTGGTTTACCACGTGTAGGTGAAGTAGACGAAGTTGAGAATTTGTCACGACCGGAGGTGGAGGGAGAACAATCATCTCCACTAGACTTGGACGCATCGTATTTATCTTGAAGCTTTGTCCATAGCTCATGAGCATTCCGAAAAGGAAGGATGGAGATAATAACTACATTGCTCAAAGCATTGAAAATCACATTAGAAGCTTGAGCATCTAGATATGAATTATTCTCATCCTTTAAAGACAATCTTTTGGGATTCTTTGGAGGAGAATAACCCATATCTAAAATTTGCTCTATATTTGGGTCCATGACCCGGAGGATATCAAGCATGTGAATTTTCCAAATACCATAATTTGTGCCATCGAATATAAAAGAAGCATTGTGCACTAAACCACTAGACGACATCGTTACTCTCTAGGCCGCGAAGCCCTATAAAGAGAGAACCCGCTCTGATACCAATTGAAAGGACACGGATGTCGCCTAGAAGGGGGGTGAATAGGCGATTTAAAATTATTACGGTTAAGGCTTGAATAAATGCGGAATAAAACTAACGTTTAATTTATCAAGCCAAAACCTACACTAGCTAGGTTCACCTATGTGCACCAACACTTATGCTAAGCAATATAATCAACTAGGTGATAGCAAGATATATGACTTTAAGCTCGATGTCTATCACAAAGTAAATAGCATAAGTAAGAAGCTCGGGATAGAAATACCGAGGCACTTGGAGACGATGATTTATCCCGAAGTTCACTTCCCAATGGAAGCTAGTCTCCGTTGGAGCGGCGCGGTGTTCACCAATGTGAAACACCGAGTAGCCTTGATATGGCACACCGTATCTCCGTTGTGTCTTACCACCAATGTGGCGAGGCACTTGTCACTATGTTGCCGTTGAGGTTGACAACTAGAACCTTTACAAGGATGAAGCTCACTCCACAAGTTGGAGGGTCTTCACCAAATGCACCGAGCCACCAAGACTCGATGCCCAAGGCCGAAGCACACACCACAACTCAATTGGTGGCTCCCGGCAATGTCTTCGTAGCTACCAAAGCTCCGAAGCTAACAAGGTTGAGCCACACTCCACAATTGGAGGCTCCCAACAAATCCCATGAGCCACCAAGACTCCGAGAAATCAACAACCGTCTAGGGTACCAACGTGCCCTAGAGGAACAAGCTCTAGGGCACCAAAGTACCCAAGAGTAACAAGCTTCTCAACTTCACTTTCCACGAATCACCGTGGAGAACTCAAACCGATGCAACTAATGCAATGGCAAGAACACACTAAGTGGTCAAGTTCTTCCAACCCGAATCCAACCAAAGCAACTAATGCTTGGGAGGGATTTGAGAGGAAGAACAAGGAGAAACACCAAGAAACTCCAAAGATCTAGATCCAAAGTGTTCCCCTCACTTAGAGGAGAAATCGATCGGTGGAAACGCGGATCTAGACCTCCTCTCTCTTTTCCTCAAAAACTAGCAAGAACTATTGGAGGGATTGAGAGATAGCCAAGCTCAAGAGGGTCAACAATGGAGGGGAAAAACAGCTCAAGAAGTGGCAAAAGGTTTTGGATGAAATGGGGAAGAAGACCCTTAAAAAGGGAGCCAAAAATATGGCCGTTAGGCCAATTTTCGGGCAGCTGGAGGAGGGAAGCCGGCCAGGCCGACCATAGCCCGGCCATGATGGCTGGCCAGCAAACAGAGAGACCCCGGCCATGGGGCCGGCCATGCTGGCCTAGCCAAACCAGTGAAACTAAAATTGCAATATCTTTTGCATCCGGACTCCGTTTTCGACGATCTTGGGCTCGTTGGAATCACCATAACGAGCACAACAAGATTATGCATATAAACTGTAGCGGACCTGCACTTAAAAATAGGCAAGATCCCTGTGTATAGTGCAAACTCCTGGATCGATTCATTTGCACACACAGTTTACGATGAAATATCACAACATTGTATCAATTTATTACACGATTGAATCCAGAGTCAAAATAAACCATTACAACTTTGCATAGCTCGAAGCTAGCATAAAACAGAAATAACAGCGAAAGACTAAATATTATTGCATGGAGTCCCAATCTTCATGTAGCCACAGGCGAAACATGTTGGTTGCAGACTCGAAACCCTTAACGAAACCTCACTCTTCGTCAGAACAACCTGATAAAAAGATATTCAACAAGGTGGGTCAGAACCATATAAAATGGAACTGGCAAGTGACACTTTGTGGACTCATATTGGAACAACTCTAGTAACCTATATGCATATTTGGCTTGGTGGAGTTTGAAGGCTATTTTGCATAAAGCCAATTTTTCCCTATCTCTTTTCAAAACAACTTTTCATCTATACGAGACAAGTATGGTATGACAACCATTGTCTCAACTACCCTGGTTCACCCATCAAGTTTTAACTTCGAGAAATTAGAATGATGAGATCCTCCGTTGACGTCCTTGTCCAGCTTGCTCAGAAATGTCCATAACCGGGGACACGGCTAAGTACTTAGTTTGATACTCTGCAGAGGTTGTGCACGTTCACCATAAGACCTCATCAACCCATTCTGACCTTGACCCTTCTTGAAGTGAAAAGGAAAGGAGGAGATGAAGCCGAGACCTTTCCGAAGTGTTTTCCCGACCACTGCCGTCCTGACGCGCTCCACCTACAAACCTCTACCACCACCTGTCAGGCCGGGCCGGTTCCACACTACATACTTAGTCAAGCCAGAGCCCATATGACTTATGGCTGCACGGTAAGCTAACTAAACTTGGAGTAACATCGGTATCTTTGTCCCTGGGTGGCCATCCACAAGTGCACATACTCGGGCAAAACCATAGACATGGCCCCGAGTAGCCACTCAACTTTAAACCTCCATCCACATACCACATCCACCCAGGAGTTTCTTTAACTTAGTAGAATATTACTTTTTCACAAAACAACATTTAGCATAGCATTTCCATAATTCTACCAAGTTATAATAGGATTCTAGACCAACTAGTATAGGAGCACTATTCTAAACAGTTTTAGCATAGCAGTACTAATAAACCTATCGTGCAATTTTCCAAGTAAAAACTACAACATGCATATATCAAATTAATAGGACAAAGATATGCAAGTGTGCCACTTGCCTTGGCAACAAGAGTGACAGGAGCAGCAACCACCAAAGTCTTCGCGACTCTCCGAATAATCTAACAAAATTGCAAACACCCAAATAAACATACAAACAAAATAACAATACAATAAAATATGCAATGTATGAAATGCATTTAAAATCACAAGAAAAATAACACACTAAGTTTTCTGGTTTGTAACAATATGCATGAAGTTAAAATGCATTTAAAACAATTTTTAATTTAACAACAATACAAAACAAATCCCAAAAAGGGCATAAACACTAATTTAAAACTACTGTTAAACAAAATAAATACAGAAAATATGGGAGTGGTCTTACTGGACAGAGGACTTCAAAACTAAACTAACCCAATTGGATTCACTCAAAAAGCTATTTTTAAACTAAAGTTATGCCAAATTTACTCAAATATCACATTTGAAATTTGAATAAATTTAAACATGTAAAAATAGAAAACTAAAATGCCAGAAAGATTCTACAGGTTCTAAGGATTCCAAATATATAAAAATATTTTAATTTGGCCAAGCCAATAAAAAGATATGACAGATCTAAGTTGCAGGGGTTTTTCTGCAAAACTGCCATTTAAAATAAATCCAGAAAATCCCTCGGCTCAGACTGGCTTCGGCTTGGCTTCGGCTTCGGCTTGGCTTCGGCTCGGCTGCATCTTCTCTGGGTCGTTGGATCTGGATCGGATGGATCACAGTGCACCGTACCGGTTCGCTTGGCTAGATCTAATCCTAACCGTTGAAAACAGATCGGGCGGCTAGGGATCTAGGGTTTCTCACCGAGCGGCGCTGCTTGCCGGAAAGGACGCGGGCGACGGTGGTGACGGCTCGGATGTCGACGGCGGTGGTGCTCCGGTGGTCCTCGGGCTCGACAAAGAGGACGACGGCGTGCGCGGCGACGTGGCGGATCTGATGGCGTGGGGGTGGCGTCGGGGGCGTCCTGGTGCGGCGAGGAGGTGCAGCCAGAGAAGCTCGAGGCGGCGACGACGTTCGGACGTGGACATCCACGTCGATTGGCTGCGGCATAAATTCGGAAACGATGTCGGGGAGATGCGCAACGACAGGGTAAACGAAAAGGACCAAGAAGGGGCGGCTCGGGCTCACCCTGGTGACCGGAGGCGGAGGATTACCACGGCGGCGCGGCGGAGCTCCGGCGATGAAATTTGGCGGCCGTGGGACACAATTCGGGAGGGGGTGAAGGGGCAAAGGAAGAGGAGAAGGAGGGCTATAAGAGGGTGGCGGTGGGGCGGCAGTTTGCACTCGCGGGAGTGTGAATTGAAGAGGAGGAGATCGACGGGCGTCGGGCGAGCTCCCGCGCCAGTTGAGGATGCTGCTGACGTGTGGGTCCCGCACGTCAGTGAGAGAGAGGGTAGAATGGGTCGGACTGTTGCTGGGCCGCTGTGCTGCGCGCGCGGTTCGTAGATAGGAGTTGGGCCGGCTCGGCTAGCCCATTTCCGCTTTTTTTTTCACAAAACCCTTTTTCTATTTTCTGAAAACTTTTGTATCTTTTGAAATAAGCATCCAAATGGATTCAAACAAATTTGAATAATTTGGTAAAATCAAAATAATCATTTTAAATACTTTGGAACCTTTTCCAAAAAAAATTTAATTATTGAAAAATTCAAATAATGCATAAAGGCCTATTTGGCACCTTTATGTTATTTTATAAAATTTGGTTTTATAATTTTCCTTTGAACTTGAATAAAATCCAGAAAAATAATATGGGTAATATCATGTAGTACAAACCATGATACACTCATTTTTATTTATTTTTACACAAAATAAATTATCACAAATACCCTTAAGGCATTTTAAATGGAAATTGGTGATATTTTCCAAAGTCAAAATGAAAATCAAATCTTTTCCATATAATTTGAATAACTACTTTTTAGAAAGCTTATTCTAAACAGAACACTTTGGCACTATACTTGGCCATCAAATACATCCATAAAAGTCAAAATATTTAAGAGAGCATAATAGGCCCCTTTTTATCATTTTCTCAAATAGGGTTTAAAGTGGAAATAGAATTCCAACTTTAGAAAATTTGAATGCAACAAGCAAAGAAAAAGATGAATGCATGCATGATTTTGGATTTCCAAAACAAAATATAATAATTTTCAAAAAGTTTTTGATTTTTCTGATTTTTCAAAAAATTGAAAATCTTGGGATGTTACATATATTATAATAACAAATGAGGAAAGGTTAAACCTCTTTCTTGCAAACCGGAACCGTCATATCTTTTGCAAATGAAATCCAAAAGAGGTGAAACCAATTTTGTTGGAAAGAGGATGATAGTAGCCATCCTTGGAAATATTTGAAAACAATTAAGAGATAAATTCTCAACACATGTATGTGTGGATAATTTCTCAAGGACAACCCGACAATATTTCTAGTATCGAAAACGTAATGAAAGACGCATATGAAAACCGTTTTCGATGAGCTTGGCCTTGTCATGACAAGCACGACAAGCACCAAGACCACACCATGATAAGAGACAAATAAGAACCAATAAAGATGATGCCAATGATGCAAAGGTTTGAGCTCTCTACGACCGATATGCTAAAGCTCACTTGAGAGCCCCTCTTGATAGTACGGTTACCTATCCTAAAACCCGGTCTCCCAACTACACCACGAGACGGGTAAAATAGAAACCTATCAAGATCATACCTTTGCCTTGCGCATGCACTTGAGCTAGATGATGACGATCTTGATCTCCTCTCAAGTGGATCACCTTTCTTGATTACGCTCCGCTCGGTGAAGCCTCACATATTGCTCCCCCATACACCAATATGGGAGAGACACTCTTTCGCATATCTTCACTTGCCCTTATCTTGTATGTTGATCAACTTGCACTTCGCCTTGATCAACATATAATCTTCTTCTTTTAACTTCGACTCCAACATATGGAGTTCAAGCATTCCATACGGACCAACACCTTATCTTGTATGTTGATCAACTTGCACTTAGCCTTGATCAACATATAATCTTCTTCTTTTAGCTTCGACTCCAACATATGGAGTTCAAGCATTCCATACGGACCAACACCTTAACTTGTATGTTGATCAACTTGCACTTAGCCTTGATCAACATATAATCTTCTTCTTTTAGCTTCGACTCCAACATATGGAGTTCAAGCATTCCATATGGACCAACACTGCAAATATAACTCAAAGCACACATTAGTCCATAGAGATTGTCATTAATTACCAAAACAACATATGGGGGCAACCATGCTCTTTCACTCTTGCGTAAGCATCTTAGGAACTCCATAGAGAAGTCACTATCCTTGACTTCTTCCCCAAGTGCATTGAGCTCATTTATCATCTTTTGCATCTGATGGAACATCTCGCATATTTTCATCTTCCTCCATCTTGAAGCATGCAAACTTCTCCTTGAGGGTGTATGCCTTGGCGGTCTTGATGCCTTTGGTGCCCTCAAATGATTCTTCAAGCTTCTTCCAAGCATCTTGAGCAGTGCCATCATGAGGTTCATTGACATCTGCAGTACCGTCATGAGGTTCATTCACATCTGGCATAGCATGACGAGCTCCATAAAGATCTGGCTCAAGACCATCGTCCACATAGGCGCGTGCTGCAGTGTTGTCAGTTGTATAAGGCGCAGAACTGCCCTCTCCATGTTTTGTCAAATCAAGTAGTCCTCCATAAATCCTCCGTGAACCAGATGATAAATGATTGATTCTGTATTGTCAAATACCACAATATTTTTGCAGTCTCTGCATGGACAATATATGTGCTTCTGCTTTGTTCTCTGAGCATGTCACGTAGCGGCATCAATAAATTTATTGACCTCCGCTACATATGATGGATCCAATCTTGATAAGTTGTACATCCATAATGACCTTTCCATGGTTAGCTGTAATGAGTCAAGAACAATGTCATAGGACATTCATAAAATAAAACAAATATAACCATGTGAAGAATCATAATCAAGATACTAACCTCCTTCAATTAAACGAAGATGAAAACCTCCCCCTTAAAGACTTTACAATTTACGGACCTCCAGGCAATGCAAGTTCACTACAAGTACAATCAAATATGGTTCAAACTTTAGTTTGCATAATTGCATATGAAAACTTGTCTACAACTACAGATAAATATATACTAAAACATGCCAATTTATCACTCTACTGCATAGATCTACTCACAAGGATTCTAAAATGTCTTCATTTTTATTTTATGATTTTTGTACAATTTACTATGAATTTATAAAGTTTAATACTACTGAAAATAGAAAACTAGAAATCAAAGATAAATATAAACAAAAAATTATATATTAAAACATGTCATAGTATCACTCTAGTGCTAGGTTCACTCACAAGGATTCTAAAATGCGTTCATTTTCTATTTTATGATTTTTATACAATTTTCTAAAAAAATATAGCTAGAACTCTCTCTCTCTCTAACAAGGATGAACCCTAATCCTCCTAACAACCTACCATATGAACCCTAGATCTAGAGGGTGACCACAATTTAAGAAACTACCAAGGAATCACTAAAAAAAGGCATCGGAGGCACCTACTAACCTTCTAGAGCTTCCTCCTCCGGAGAAATGAAGATCAAAACCTCCCCCCCCCCTTGTTTCTTGCAAAAAAAATGGCCACCAAGTTACTGTGCTCGCGTGAAGAACATCAGTAACTGTTTGTCGCGAGGTAGAAGAAGCATATTTATTGTAGAAATAGCACTGGCAGATGGTCATACCAACCGCCAGTGATAATCCATTTGCACTGGCGGTTTATAATGAGAACCGCCAGTGCAAATGGACCCATTTGTACTGGCGGTAGCCTTAAAACAGCCGCCAGTACAATACTGGCGGTTGGAAATACGAACCGCCAGTGCAAATAGGTCCATTTGCACTGGCGGTTTCCTTAAGAAAACCGCCAGTGCTAATGGATTTGCACTGGCGGTTCTTTTCTTGGGCCCACCGAATTTTTCCACTGGCGTCACACAAATCTCAACCGCCGGTGAAAATAAAAGGCTAGTGTCAGGAGAAATGGTTTTTGTACTAGTGATTCTAAGGTTAACACGTGTCTAGGTAGAAACAAAGTTTGACGGAGACTAACAGAGATACTAAGGCCAGTCTCAGATCAGCAGGGGTGTCATAGACATTTAATTGGGTACCACATCAGCAAAACAGGTGATATGGCAGGAGATTTAATAGGAGAGAGAGGAAACTGGTGTCATCCCCATGAGACCCTATCAGCGGTGTTTCCAAGAAATGACACTTCCACGACACCCGCACTGAGGCTTCACTAGTAGAAAAAAGGGCTTTTGTCCCAACCAAAAAAAGGCATTAGTCCCGGTTGCTTCACGAACCGGTACCAATAAGAGTATTAGTCCCGGTTCGATCCGCCAGGACGTCGCACAGAGACCGGAAGGCATTAGTCCCGGTTCGTCCGGGACCTTTAGTCCCGGTTCCAACCACGAACCGGGACTAAAGGTCTCCGCCCGACAGCCGCCGAGGTGAGAACCCTTTTGTCCCGGTTCATAACACAAACCGGGACTAAAGATTAACCTTTAGTCCCGGTTTGTGTTATGAACCGGGACAAAAGGGTTCGACCACCTTTATCTTCTTCCCTCAGCCCGAGCCATCTCCTCACTTCTCCATTTTTAGTTCGGTTCACTGTCTCCCAAGCTCAAGTTCATTCCAATTTTCTCCACCATTTGTCAAGATTAGCAGCACCCATCTCTTTAAGGGTTAGCAACTTCATCCTTTCTTCCGGCGTTGCGGATTTAGCTCATTTTATTATAGTTTAGCTCTTTTCATTTTTCTAGTGCAAGCTAGGTGTTTGATGAAATGTCTAAAATGAGTTATTTTGTTTTATACGCAATTTGAGCTCAAATTAAATTATGATTTGTTGTTTTCAGTGTCATCACAACAACGCCGTCGAACCGGGAGCGCCGCCCCGTCGCCGGCACCACCTTGGTGAGCCTCTTGTTCTTATAAAAAAAATAACAAAATTGTTATTTATATGATTTATATAGTTACTTGTATAATTTTCTTACTTCTATGATTGTTTGATAAATGTATAGTGCCATGGTTTTGATATCCGTCCCCGTCGGCCCTCGTCCGGTTTATGATTCGGATGTGGTATATTATCTATTATAACTATTTTTTTAATTTCGTTTTTATAATAATTATGCCGACCAACACTTGACATAGATATTTTTATCTAGGACATATATGAACCGGAAATTCCAACCGACCCTCTTGTTGAGAAGTTAAATTTAGTTGAAAAAGAAAACAATGATTTGAAAGAAAAATTGAAACAAATTGAATAAGAGAAGATGAAATTGGAGTTGTATCTTGCCGATGTCGTCGATGATCACAAGATCAAGATGGATGCAATGCGCTTGAAGATTCGAAAGATTAGAAATTATGCCATTAATAAAGAGGCTTGGTATCATTATGCTGTTGGATCAATTGTTACCTTAGTTGCGATTTGGATAGCATTTGTTGTTGCATTTAAATGCATTACATAGTTTGTATGTTAGTTTCAATGTATGTTTTAATTATGAGAACTATGTATCACATTTGGTCACTACTCTAATTTGGTTTTAATGTGATGAACTTGTATTAATTAATTTGGTCACTTCTCTATTCACGATGTTGTGCGTAATGGTTTTTGATAAACTTAATTACGGGCTGCGTAGTTTTATCAGTGTGGCCAAAGCAAACTATCAGAATGGTTTTATGTGTTGTCCATGTATTGCCTGTCAGAATAAGAAGGATTACTCTTCCTCAAAAATCCTTCACAGCCACCTTCTTCGCACCGGTTTCATGCCCAACTATAATTGTTGGACCAAGCATGGAGAAAGAGGGGTTATGATGGAAGAAAATGAAGAAGAAGAGGACGGTGACAACTATCCTATGTACCCTGAATACGGTGATACTACAACGGGGGAAGCTGAAGATCAAGAGGCATCAGATGAGCCGGCTGATGATCTTGGTCGTGCCATTGCTGATGCACGGAGAGAGTGCGGAACTGATAATGAGAGGTCGAAATTCGCGCGTATGTTAGAGGATCACAACAAACCGTTGTACCCAAATTGCGAAGATGGCCTGAAAAAGCTGGGTAGCACACTGGAATTGCTGCAATGGAAGGCAGAGAATGGTGTGACCGACAAGGGATTTGAAAAATTGCTGAAAATAATGAAGAAGGACCTTCCAAATGGTAACGAATTGCCCGCCAGTAAGTACGAAGCAAAAAAGGTTGTCTGCCCTCTAGGATTAGACGTGCATAAGATACATGCATGCCCTAATGACTGCATCCTCTAATGCATTGCGGTATAAGATCAGACGAGATGACCCTGGTGATGTTGAGGGCGAGCGTCCCAGCAAAAGGGTTCCTGCTAAAGTGATGTGGTATGCTCCTATAATACCACGGTCAGAAACAAAGAGCATGCCAGGCTGTTGCGATGGCACAAAGAAGACCGTAAGAAAGACGCGATGTTGAGACACCCCGCTGATGGGTCGCAGTGGAGAAAAATCGAGAGAGAGTTCCCGAACTTTGCAGATGATGCAAGGAACTTAAGGTTTGGTCTAAGTACAGATGGCATGAATCCTTTTGGAGAGCAGAGCTGCAGTCATAGCACGTGGCCTGTGACTCTATGTATCTATAACCTTCCTCCTTGGTTATGCATGAAGCGGAAGTTCATTATGATGCCAGTGCTCATCCAAGGCCCGAAGCAACCCGGCAATGACATTGATGTGTACCTGAGGCCTTTAGTTGAAGAACTTTTACAGTTGTGGCGTGAAGAAGGTGTACGTATGTGGGATGAGCACAAACAGGTGGAATTTGACCTACGAGCGTTGCTATTCGTAACTATCAATGATTGGCCAGCTCTTAGTAACCTTTCAGGACAGACAAACAAGGGATACAATGCATGCACGCACTGTTTAGAGGAGACTGATAGTATATATTTGGAGAAATGTAAGAAGATTGTGTACCTGGGGCATCGTCGATTTCTTCCGACTAAGCATCTGTAAGAAAGAAAGGCAAGCATTTCCATGGTATGCCCGATCATCGGAGGAAGCCTGACCACCATACTGGTGATGATATATTTGATTAGACGTGCATAAGATACATGCATGCCCTAATGACTGCATCCTCTACCGCGGTGAGGAGTATGAGAATTTGGAGGCATGCCCGGTATGCACTGCATTGCGGTATAAGATAAGACAAGATGACCCTGGTGATGTTGAGGGCGAGCGCCCCAGCAAAAGGGTTCCTGCCAAGGTGATGTGGTATGCTCCTATAATACCACGGTCAGAAACAAAGAGCATGCCAGGCTGTTGCGATGGCACAAAGAAGACCGTAAGAAAGACGCGATGTTGAGACACCCCCGCTGATGGGTCGCAGTGGAGAAAAATCGAGAGAGAGTTCCCGAACTTTGCAGATGATGCAAGGAACTTAAGGTTTGGTCTAAGTACAGATGGCATGAATCCTTGGAGAGCAGAGCTGCAGTCATAGCACGTGGCCTGTGACTCTATGTATCTATAACCTTCCTCCTTGGTTATGCATGAAGCGGAAGTTCATTATGATGCCAGTGCTCATCCAAGGCCCGAAGCAACCCGGCAATGACATTGATGTGTACCTGAGGCCTTTAGTTGAAGAACTTTTACAGTTGTGGCGTGAAGAAGGTGTACGTATGTGGGATGAGCACAAACAGGTGAAATTTGACCTACGAGCGTTGCTATTCGTAACTATCAATGATTGGCCAGCTCTTAGTAACCTTTCAGGACAGATAAACAAGGGATACAATGCATGCACGCACTGTTTAGAGGAAACTGATAGTATATATTGGAGAAATTTAAGAAGGTTGTGTACCTGGGGCATCGTCGATTTCTTCGACTAAGCATCCCGTAAGAAAGAAAGGCAAGCATTTCCAAGGTATGCCCGATCATCGGAGGAAGCCTGACCACCATACTGGTGATGATATATTTGATATGGTCAAGGATCTAGAAGTGATCTTTGGAAAGGGTCGTGTTGGTCAATCTGTTCCGAATGACGGTACCGGACACGCGCCCATGTGGAAGAAGAAATCTATATTTTGGGAGCTACCCTATTGGAAAGTACTAGAGGTCCGCTCTTCAATCGACGTGATGCATGTGACAAAGAATTTTTGCGTGAACCTACTAGGCTTCCTGGGCGTGTATGGGAAGACAAAAGATACACCGGAAGCACAGGAGGACCAGCAACGTATGAAAGGCCCAAACAACATGCATCCACATGACAAGACCCGGACCAGCTACGCTCTTACCAAAGCAGAGAAGGAAATATTTTTGAATGCCTGAGCAGTATCAAGGTCCCGTCTGGCTTCTCGTCGAATATAAAGGGAATAATAAATATGGCAGAGAAAAATTCCAAAACCTAAAGTCTCATGACTGCCACGTGATTATGACGCAGTTGCTTCCGATTGCATTGAGGGGGCTTCTACCGGAAAATGTTCGAGTACCCATTGTGAAGCTATGTGCATTTCTCAATGCAATATCTCAGAAGGTAATCAATCCAGATATTCTGTCAAGATTACAGAATGATGTGGTCCAATGTCTTGTTAGTTTTGAGTTGGTGTTCCCACCATCGTTCTTCAATATTATGACGCATCTCCTGGTTCACCTAGTCGAAGAGATTGCCATTCTCGGTCCTGTATTTCTACACAATATGTTCCCCTTTGAGAGGTTCATGAGAGTTTTAAAGAAATATGTCCATAACCGTGCTAGGCCAGAAGGAAGCATCTCTAAGGGCTATGGAACAGAGGAGGTCATTGAGTTCTGTGTTGACTTTATTCCTGACCTTAAGCCGATTGGTGTTCCACAATCACGGCATGAAGGGAGACTGAGTGGAAAAGGAACGCTAGGAAAGAAAGCAAAAATATGTAGGGACGGGCATTCTTTAACTCAAGCACACTACACAGTTCTACAGAGTTCTACCTTGGTGGCTCCGTATATCGAGGAACACATGAATATAGTACGGTCCCAACACCCGGGACAGTCTGACACCTGGATTAGACATGAACACATTGAGACTTTTGGTGGTTGGTTGCGAACACATCTCATGAATAACAACATTATTGGAGATCAGCTGTACTTGTTGGCCAGATCACCATCTTCGATTGTATTGACTTTCGAAGGGTACGAGATAAATGGGAATACATTTTACACGATCGCCCAAGATAAAAAGAGCACCAACCAGAATAGTGGTGTCCGTTTTGATGCAGCAAATAACAATGGGCAAAAGGACACATATTATGGTTACATAGAGGAGATATGGGAACTTGATTATGGACCTTCTTTTAAGGTCCCTTTGTTTCGGTGCAAATGGGTCAAGTTGAATGGAGTCGGGGTTCAGGTAGACAAGCGGTACGGAGTGACAACAGTGGATCTCAACAATCTTGGTTACAAAGACGAACCATTCGTCCTAGCCAATGATGTGGCTCAGGTTTTCTATGTGAAGGACATGTCTACCAAACCGAGAAAAAGAAAAATAAGCAAACGGATACATCACCTAACGAGTCAAAGCGTCACATAGTTCTTTCAGGGAAAAGAAACATCGTGGGAGTGGAGGAAAAGACAGACATGTCAGAAGATTATGATAAGTTTCATGAAATTCCGCCCTTCGCAGTGAAGGATGACCCAAGTCTCCTGTTAATTAATAAAGATGAACCATGGTTACGGCAGAGAAAAAACCCAACACTAGATAAGGATGTTGGTGATGTGTAATAATTTGTATTCGGTCGATGAACTGAAGGATTCCTAAATATAACAAAACACACGGTTATGTGCTTCTTCCTGATTGGGCATATGTGTGCCTTATCTTCTTCTTGAGCCACCAACCGGGACGAAAGGGTCTTTAGTCCCGGTTACAAAAATTGAAACAGAAAATATCAATATTTTCATTGAAGTTAATTAAAATATCAATATTTTGCATACATATGCATGAATATCACACACATCTCCGTAAGTTGATAGTTTAGGTCGCAAGTTTTCAAAAGCAAGTAGTAACCTAAACTACGATCACAGACAAGAGAACTGCAATGGCGATCACAGAATCTGAAACTAACTTCGACCGGTTCCTGAGCCGCGGGTGCTGAGCCGCTGGCGCTGCGCATCCAAAGAGAAGGAACCCTGACAGGGTCATAGCTCATGTGAGAAGGAACCCTCTGAAGAAACGACCACCTACTGTCATACTGCCTATCCAATAGATACATGTCCCTCGGTCGGATCCAAGCAGCTGCAAGGCGCTCTGATGATCTATAACATTCCCAACACTTTTGGGACGGTCGTTAGATCATCAGAGAAGTCTTGCGGCTGCTTGGATCGAAGGTCGATTTGCTGCTCACTTCACATCCCTCAACACCAGCGGCAAGGGCTTCTTTGATGATCTGGTATATCCCCAACACTTGTTGGGACGGTTAAGATCATCAGAGTAGTCTTGCCGCTGCTTGGATCGAATGCCCGTGTGTTTTGTTCTATCAACAAAATACTTCAGTTCATCGACCGAATATAAATCATTCGGATTCCCGTCATACAGCCCAACGGTGCATTTGATATGTAGGCACTCACGAGCCACCGTTGGGCTGTATGATGGGGAAACCGTGTGCATTTGATAAAAGGTTTAATACATTAATTATTACACATCACCACCAACATCCCTATCTAGTGTGTGTCCCTTTCTTCTTCGTGTGTGTCCCTTTCTTCTGATTGCGCCGCAACCACCGCCTTATCTTCTTCTTGAGCCACAAAAATGAATTTATTATAATAGATAGATTATATTTTTATGAACAATTTTATATTTTAATTGCATTTTCTGATAAACAGAGCAAAAGATATTGAATTTATAAATTTAATAAGTTAATTGAGTTTAAATTCCAAATTTTGTAATTACATAAATTCACCTCAAACCTCAAAGAAAAATGAATTTATTATAAATAGATAGATTACATTTTTATGAACAATTTTATATTTTAATTGCATTTTTCTGATAAACAGAGCAAAAGATATTGAATTTATAAATTTAATAAGTTAATTGAGTTCAAATTCCAAATTTTGTAATTACATAAATTCACCTCAAACCTCAAACAAAAATGAATTTATTATAAATAGATAGATTACATTTTTATGAACAATTTTATATTTTAATTGCATTTTTCTGATAAACAGAGCAAAAGATATTGAATTTATAAATTTAATAAGTATATAATTTATAACAGATCAAAAAACTAAACTGTGGCCTTCACGCGCGAAATTTAATTTTCAGAAGACCTTTTGTCCCGGTTCGTGGATGGAACCGGGACAAAGGTCGTTTTGGCGCGCGCCCTCTCGGTGCCCCGAAAATGACCTTTTGTCCCGGTTCGTGGCTGGAACCGGGACAAAAGGGTCATCTTTCGTCCCGGTTGGAGCCACCAACCGGGACGAAAGGGTCTTTGGTCCCGGTTCGTGGATGGAACCGGGACTAAAGGCCTTTCCTTTAAGTTGCTCCCTTCTCCCCCAACTCCCTCATTCTCTTCTCGCGATCGAAGAACAGGTACCAGGAGCGGCGGAAAAAGAAGGACGCCGTCAGGCTGCCCAAATCCACCGCGCCCTCGACGTCCGCGCCCGCCGCCGGCCTCGACGCGCCGCCCAAGCCGGCCGCCTCCCCTGTACGTGCCCCGGCGGCCGTCCTCCCCCTGCGCCTTCCCCGCCAGCCACTGCCCCTCCACGCGTCCCAGCCGGCCTCGACGCGCCGCCGCCGCCCTGATCCACGCGTCGTCGGCCAGCCCCAGTCGTCCTCCCCCTGCGTCGCCCGACCTCCTCCTCCCCTCCTCCTCTGGATCTGACGCCGGCCGGTATGCCTCCTCCCTGGCCGCGCCCGATCCCTCCTCCCCTTCTTTCCCTTAGCAATTTTTAGGTTTGCTCATGTTATAATTTTTAGGTAGAATTTTAGTTAGAATTTTTAGTTAGATTTTAAGTTAGAATTTTAGCTAGTTTAATTTTGTTAGAAATTTTTAGGTAGAATTTTAGTTAGAATTTTTAGTTAGATTTTTAGTTAGAATTTTTAGTTAGAATTATAAGCAAGATAATAATTTTCATGGTTAACTTTATTTGTTAGCTAGGTTAGTTTTGTTAGAAATTTTCTTAGTTAGATTAATTTTGTTAGCTAGGTTAGTTTTGTTAGCAATATTTGTTAGCAATTTACTAGTTAGGTTAATTAGCTAGGTTAGGTTACTCATGTTAGGTTAATTTTGTTAGCAATTTTGTTAGCAATTTACTAGTTAGGTTAATTTACTAGTTAGGTTAATTAGCTAGGTTAGGTTACTCATGTTAGGTTAATTTTGTTAGCAATTTTGTTAGCAATTTACTAGTTAGGTTAATTTTATTAGCTAGGTTACTCATGTTTTTGCCATTTGTCTTTGCAGAAACTATGGATCACGACAGAGACGAAGATCAGGAAAACATATTGGAGGATATGATCCGTGGTGATGATGACGTCTCGAGCTTTTTGAACGACTCCGGTGAGGGGTTGGACATAGAAGATGACGGCTCCGGTTCTCGAACTGTAATTACTACAGGGTCCGGCGAGGTATATTAAGTAACCGTATGTTGACTAAATGCATTATTTGATTTGTATATACATATATTAACGCTCTTTCTTCTTTTAGCCCTCCGGATCGAGCAAATCTTCTGACAGCAAACGAGGCCCAGCCAAAAGGTTGGGGAGTGAAGAAAGGTACAAGATCGAAGTCATCGCTGCAGATGGCAGACCGATTCTTCCCGTGACGCATGCCACGGTATTTATAAGTGAATGCGGAGTTGTTGTTAGGGACATCATCCCGATCACCGTTCAAGACTGGAATAAGCCAAAGACGGATGGACGACGCTCAGCTGCTAGTTATGTCGATGATAGAGCCAAAGACAACCTTTGGAAAACGCTCATGGCTAATTTCACGCTACCTCGTCAAAATGAAGAGGACGACTCTCATCCGTTAGAGGGGGATGAAACTATTAAGGATCCCATAGAGGAAAAGGTCAAGGAGTGGGCAGACATGGCTGAAATGCTCCAGAGGTAATTTCAATCATTATGACACTATATCGGCATCTTTCGTTCATTTCCTGATAAGTCCTTTATTCATTTTCTTTGCCTGCTAGTGCTTGGAAACGGTTCACCAGTAGGGCTTGGCGTGAGTGAAAAGAACAGCTTGAATTTGAAGAACTAAGTGTAAGTAGTACTAGCTAGACCCGCGCATCTGCTTGATTCTACTTTGAATAACATTATCATGCTTGATTACTATTTTGATTGAACTCTGTTCTCGTAAAGTGCCCGAGGCAGGGATCCGGGAATAATTTATGTGGATTCTACGTCTGCGAGTTCATTCGCGAGACGACCTGTGAGAGGGGCAGAATCTTAGAACAACTTCGAGTACGTTCACAATATTTTTTTATTATCATCAATTGTGTTGAGATTCATTCATATATATATTGACCCCCTTCTTTAAATTAGATCGAACGGATGCGGGACAGGCTCCTACCAAACGAACGCCTGCGAGCAATTCAAGAGGAGTTGGCGGCATTCTTCTTAGATCATGTCATATCTAAAGACGGAGAATATTATCCCTACTAGTAGTAATCGTATGAGATATTGCATATATTGTATATATATGGTACTACATATGTAATATGTTCGACTGCAAGAGGACGAAGAAATAGGTCACACTTTGATCTTATATTTATGACGATGTTGTGTAATGGTTCCTTCTTTGTTGTGTATATGTAGTATCGTCGAATTGAATGCAAAACCTTAACCCTAAAAAGAAAAACAATAAATGAAAAAGAAATTGAAACGAAAAAACAGTAAAGAAACCCTAAACCCTAAAACCCAGCGTGCAGACCTTTAGTCCTGGTTGGTGTTACAACCGGGACTAAAGGGTCTCCGACCCCGGGCGTTCAGCAGCGACCACGTGGGGACCCTTTAGTCCCGGTTCGTAACACAAACGGGACTAAAGGTTGGGGGCTTTAGTCCCGATTGCACAGTCCCGATTGCGCAACCGGGACTAAAGGCCCTCTGGACCCGGGATAAAAGGTCCTTTTTCCACCTGTGCTTCTTTGTATGGCACAATTGATCACACAACACCATGCAGCAATTAATGTTCATACTAGCCTATGAAACTGTACATTGACAGAGGGCGTGTCATCCCGCAAACCAATACTGCAAAGATGATATGTCATTCTTGGAAACACCATGACCCTCCATTGAGACTGGCTGGCCTAACAGTTTCCTTCTTCCTTGGCATGGGGAACTAA
Source organism: Puccinellia tenuiflora (assembly GCA_012064385.1). Lineage (NCBI taxonomy): Eukaryota > Viridiplantae > Streptophyta > Magnoliopsida > Poales > Poaceae > Puccinellia > Puccinellia tenuiflora. The sequence continues at coordinate 80,929 of QRDG01001940.1, forward strand.
CACGCATCTATCTTTGAGGAGCCACGCCCGTACAGATTCGTTGATAACTACTTATCAGAGAGAGTTTAATAGGCGGCACAGTCGCCGTTGAACCAAGAAGGCATCAATTCATTGACTAGCCATAGGTTCCCAAGAGATCCAGGGCTCTCACGGTGCATATGCGTGGCGATTTAATTTAGCGTAGACATGAATGAGGCATGCAGCAAAGTCCAAATCAAGAGTAGTGGCACACTAATTGCCATGCGAAGGCTATGGTGAGCCGGAGGAAGCCGTGCTGGAGAGCAGCGCGTGAACTCGTCGGCCGCCGCGGAGGGACAGGGGCGACGATGTTGTTTAACAGTTTGAGAAATCACTGGCGCCCAGCGGACTCATCGGCGGCAAATCCCCTCTAATTGAGGAGCAACGCATGGTAGGATTGATTGGGTGATTAACTCGTTTTAGTGATTGTGGGGGCCAGTGGACACATGTCAACAGTACATTAAACCTACATTTTACTAGGTACGGTGTCCCCTGCAGGTGAGCCGGGTCTAATTAGGAAATTAGCATGTACTACACCCTCCGTCCAAAAATATAGTCACTTGAAGGGTTCAAAATTTGTCCAACAATATAGCAATTTGGGGAGTTCTCCCATAAATCAAGACTACTTTTAGCGGTGAGAATTAATGAACTCCTCGGATGGAGTGTTGACTCCTCCAATGGATGTGTCACTTGTTGGCTGCAATTAAACCATGCACATGGCTCTATGCAGGGTGTCATGCAAAAGCACTATAAGAGCAGGTACAATAATGGGCTTATAGCCAAGCTAGTCAGCATTTTTGCTGATGTGGAGGAGAGAAGAGAGCTTGGCTCTTAGGCTGGTGCCAGTGCCCCGCCTACCTATCGCCCTGCCACGTCAGCTTTTCACCCCACTCTCACCTCACTGTCACCTCACGGTGCCAGTGCACGGGCTGTAGTGACAGGCTGTAGCCACGTCAGCTTCTCTCTCCTCCACGTCAGCATTTCTTTTCCAGATTTAGTTATTTCACTCGCTTTGCTTTACACATTCAAAATAATGCAAAAAATTTATTTTATTCAACTAAAAAGTTACCGATTACATAATAATAAATAAAATTGCATAATAAATAAAAAATTACATAATTTTAAAAAACCTAATAAATTAAAAAAAATCTAATCCTCCTCATCCTCATCGTCATGCAGACCAAGCTCTTTTTCCACCATCTTCATGGCCTTCGCATGTGTGCGTTTTTCTGCTTCATCCATGTCGGTGGTTGCCGGTCTTTCATTTTGTTCCATTGCTTAAATAGCTTAGCCTTTAGTAAACCACTCCACACGTTCTTCATTGCGAAGGCTTTACTCGCTACCTCACTGCTTGATGAGGATTCCTTCCCCTTCCCCCTTCCCTTCTCCCTCCGTGCCGCCTCCTTGGCCCTATCGCGGCCTATTGGACGCTCTACCTCCTCGGTGTCTTCGGATCCACCGCCAGAGTTGTACTCACCAGATGCTCCGAGGCGGCTTCTCTTGGTAGTGGAATCGGATCCACTACCAGGACCGTGCTACCCTTTCCACTTATGTTCATTGCGAACAGCTTCCCACCAATGATGGCGTCTAAAAGGCTGACTCACTCTTGAGTCATTCTCGTACCTCGCCATTGCCGCCTCATGACCATCGCATCGTCAGCTCCACTCTGACGTAGCCCTTCTTCTTGGATGTAGTATCCATTGAACAAGGTCACCTCACGGTTATAGACGTTCCAATGATCCTTTAGTTGCTTTGCGGACCGATGACGGGAAGGTGCCGAGGTAGAGTTGTAGGTGTCCGCTATCTGCCCCCAAAAACTAGTGCCGGTCTTGCTATTCCCGGCGATAGAGTCCTTCGAGTGAAAAACCCAAGCATGAACCTACCCCGAAATAGATATTGTTAGTCATATAAAAGAAAAATCCATATTCCTCGTCCCCAATTGTCCAGTCAAGCCTCTTCGGGCACCTAGCTGGGACTGTTTCCGTGGCTTCGTTGTGAGACTCGGAGCCGGAGCTTGGAGCAGTGGGTGCAGGAGGTGGTGGGCATGGATCATATGGCGCATATGGAGGTGGAGCATATGGACCGTATGGAGGTGGTGCGTACGGAGGTACATTCCTAGTCCCTGTAGGTGAAGGATATGGATGTGGAGGGTATGGATACGGAGGTGGAGGGTATGGACCGTATGGACCCGTCGGTGGAGGGTACGGAGCATATGGCGCCGGTGGTGGTGCGTCGGAGGGGAATAATGCTCGAGGATGAGGCGAAGAACCAACATCGGAGCGACGATGCATTGGAGATATTTCATCTTGGGCAGGGGCTGGTGACCCATCGGAACCCAAAAGGTCGGTGAATTGGGTGAAATCTGGAGTCCAACCCGACATGGTGGAGATGATTTGGGAGAGTGGAGGAGAGGTTGGAGATGAAATGGGGTGTGGAATGAGTGAAAACCGGTGGGGGTATTTATAGGTGGTTGGGGATGAAATTTGGAATTTTTTGGAATTTTTTTCGAATTTTTTGGAGCTCCAAGGGATACCTAACGGCTAGCTGACGTGGACGAATCAGAGCTCGCCACGTCAGCTAGCCGTTGCCGCCCGCGCCACCGCCGGCCGTGTCGCCCCGTGTCGCCTCCGTGTCGCCCCGCCGCCCCGCTACCGCCTCATTACTGCCACCTACGCGGGCAACAGCGGGGCGGTAGCGCCCGCTGCCGCCCGGCGACGCCGCCACCGCCCGCCGGCCCACTGCCGCCCCCGTGTCGCATCCGTGTCACCCCGACCCGGGCGATAGCGCGCCGTGTCACCCGCGGTGACGCCCCCACTGGCACCATCCTTATTCTAGCACCAAGCTGGACACGGAAGCATAGGCAATAGTGGGCCCCAATAAAGATGTATGTGAGAAGGAATAGGAAAGAGAATGTACAATAAAAAAAATTTGTAGACAAGTAAGAGACTAACCATTGTATAGCTTGGCTCTTAAACCTTGTCTTATAGCTAAGCACTTGGCTTTATTATTGTCCTTGCTCTAATAGCAAGTATTATAGTTGGCTGTGAGAAGGTTAAATGCTGATGTGGAGGGGAGAGAAGAGGAGAGAGAAGAAAAGCGGGCTGTAAGCTTATAGTCAGCTTGGGCACAAGAACCAAAAAATACTATGAGAGAGACAAGTGGGCCATACCTTAGTAAAGAAGATGTAACTAATCTACTAGTTGGCTGAGAGGTAGGCTGTAAGAATCCTTAGAGCCAGCAGCTGGAGCCAACTAGTATAGTGGTTACATCTTCTTTACTAATGTATGGCCCACTTGTCTCTCTCACAGTATTTCTTGGTTCTTGTGCCAAGCTGGCTCTAAGCTCACAGCCCACTTCTCTTCTTTCTCCTCTTATTTCTTCTCTTCTTTCTCCTCCACATCAGCATTTAGCTGTAACACCCTTGGTGTTACTGTAGTAATTAAAACTTGCTTAAACTTAATTAATAGGTCATGAGCAGGCTTGTTTTGGTCCCTGCTGCATGATGGTGGTTCAAGTTAAAGAGGACGAGTAGGATGTTTGGCCCTTGGGCAGGGTACTCCAATTGAAGTGTTTTTGACAAAACTTATGGTCTGTAAAATTTCTTATGTTATTTCCGCTCAAACTCTGATTTGTAAGCATAAGTTATGTAAGTCTTCCGCAATCTGTTTCCTCTGATGTAAGATATTTTGTATATAGAACTGTTGTAATACTACAAAACTCCTACGATGAGATCCTGTTCGGAAAAATAGAGCTTCTTAAGTTATTGGGTACACTTGTACGGCTGTTTAAGGTCTTTTGAGACGGGTAACAGGTACAAGTGGGCCCTATAATTTGGGAGGTTCTGTCACAGCTGGTATCAGAGCTCATACATTGGATCAGCTACAACATTACTTTTGAAAACTTCAAAATGATTTTCCAATCTAAAGTTTTTGAGAGTAACAAGTTAAAAATGATTCCCCTTTATCTTTTTGCTTGTTGGAAGACTTCTAGAAGACTTTTTGGAGATTCAAGCAGAAGGCACTGAGAAGTATTCAATTCCTCTTGAAAGATCGAGATAAGAGTCAACTTCACCGACAATACTCTGTTGAAGGTGTTCCGACATCGGGACTTCTGAAGTTAGTGTGTAATGTAATGACCACTAACATACTAACATGTTGAAGATGGAGCTACCCTTACGTGAGAAAACATATAGGACGAGCATTCCTCATATCATGCGTAAATTAATATGAATCTTAGCAATTCCTCCTTATATCTTGGAGCAGCTATTCCTTGTTATAGTTGTTCTGTTTTACTGAATCTCGTCACATACCAGGTTTTGCTAGCCCTTTTGATAATCATTGCTCCAAAGTTTCTAGTCCTTTGAAACTTCTGGATATACCTTGATATACACCGTCAACTCAATAGTAAAACCTGGACAACTCCTTGATTCTTCTTCCCCGCAAAAAAAAAACTCCTTGATTCTTCTATTACTATGTATGTGTCATACCTTGATTTCTTTTAATTTGACACATACTATCCCTTGATATCAATGGACAATTCATGTGATTGAAAGCCACTGTAATTGTGTCCTACAAAGGAACCATGATTTGGGATCTAGATAACAGCGTAGAAACCTGGAGTCTCTTGTGGACTTCAGCCATAAGGAAACACTTCTGGGCACTTGCTGTTATCAGGAATGGTCATTGTCCCTTATAGTCCACAATTAGAGTGCTTTCACCAACCACACCCGACCTTGGACGCGTCCCCTCTCCCGCTACTGTAGAGGCGATTTTTCTGGAACCCCCGAGCAGATCCACCCCCTCGCCGTCGATTCGCCGGGTCCCCTGCCCTCCGCCGGCCGCTGCGGCAGCGGGAGGGTGGGGGATCCTCGTCTCGCGTGTGTGTACAGGGTAGGCTTTGTTGGGACCGTGGCCGGCGGCGTCCTGGAGTGGGCGGCGCGGCCGGTCTTCGTTTTGCAGGTGGTGCTCGTTCCCTCCGGCGGTGGAGTTCTTTGGAGCGCCACGGCGGAGCGCCTCCTCGTCCGCGCTCGCGGTTCCCGGTGGCCGATGCGTGCGTTTATCCCCCTCTGGATCTCGACGCGGCGGATCCAGTTGACGACCCCAAAGCCCCTGATGTTGTTTCAAGACGGCGTTTCCAGCGGAGAAGAGTGGAGGCTCCCCGGAGTTCGAGGTCCGGCGACTCCCCCGCCGCCTGGGGACATCTCCCGATCCAAGGCTAGTGTGGAGATGCAGCGGCGGGCCGCCACCGGCACGTTCTTCTCTGCGTCGGCGACGTTGTTCTGCAGAAAGGACCTGTGTGTAATTTCTAGCTTTCTGGTGTTCCTTTCTGTAAATCTTGTTTCAATATAATCAGTGGTTTCCTCGCAAAAAAAAATTAGAGTGCTTTCACTCCTTGGACGGTCTTCCCTAGTCCCCTTGTATTATAACTGACTCTTGATCTCGGTTATAATCTCGACATTCGGAAACAAGGGTCATTGCAGTTGTGTCCTATGATGGTGCCATGACCCGTGACCATGGTGCCGCGTCGGAACCTAGAGTCTCTTGTGTGCCCGCGTCACACGAGTTATTGCTGGGTGCGCGCAGGTATCGAGGTTGGTGATCGTGATCCATTATAGCCCCGCAACTAATGTGTCCTCACTCCTTAAGTTCTTGTCTTTGTTTCTTTGAATTCCCTAAATACCTTGTCATTACAATCGTCTTTGGATGGCGGTTGTAATCTTGTAATCAACCCTTGTTGTTTTATGATCTTATTCCAAGTTAATATGTTTTGACACATTTTATTTTCCATTACTTACCTCAAGCCCTTGTCAATCTTGAAATCTCGGGACGAGATTTCTTTAAGGGGGAAGGGCTGTAACACCAAGGGCGGACCCACGTTGAGGTGATTGAGGGTACATGCCCTCACTCAAATTTTGAACTCTAGTGTAATTAACAATTTTTTACTATACAAAAATGCTCAAATTTAAGTTGTTGTAAAGGAGTGCCCTCACTCAAATTTTTGTCTGGGTCCGCCCCTGTGTAACACCCCTGGTGTTACTGTAGTAATTAAAACTTGCTTAAACTTAATTAGTAGGTCATGAGCAGGCTTGTTTTGGTCCCTGCTGCATGACGGTGGTTCAAGTTAAAGAGGACGAGTAGGATGTTTGGCCCTTGGGCAGGGTACTCCAATTGAAGTGTTTTTTGACAAAACTTATGGTCTGTAAAATTTCTTATGTTATTTCCGCTCAAACTCTGATTTGTAAGCATAAGTTATGTAAGTCTTCCGCAATCTGTTTCCTCTGATGTAAGATATTTTGTATATAGAACTGTTGTGATACTGCAAAACTCCTGCGATGAGATCCTGTTTGGAAAAATAGAGCTTCTTAAGTTATTGGGTACACTTGTACGGCTGTTTAAGGTCTTTTGAGACGGTAACAGGTACAAGTGGGCCCTATAATTTGGCAGGTTCTGTCACATTAGCCTTCTTGCAGCCCACTATAATACTTGCTCTTACAGCCAACAGCTGGCTGTATTATTAAACTTACTCTAAAAGGTACGATTAAATAGGGCTACATACGTCGTTAGAAAGCTTATTTGGTCTGAAAATTGCTTCAAGTGACTATTTTTGGATGGAGTCACGTGTATGTACTGTCTCTTTTCCGTAGAAAAAAATACACAGTACTATCTCTTTATTTTTGCCGGCATGCACATTCATTTGGTGAGAAAAGTTACGGACCATAGCTTTTTCTTTGTGTCACCATCTTGTTCTCAGTTATAAATATGATTATGAAAATTAGAAAGTGCATTGATAGCTTGCTCCGCAGATAGCTTTTCATAATATGCACACCATGTACACATAGGGCATGGTTCTAAACGTTTAGGACAGGGGTTGTACACCATGTAACAAAATTAAATTTTAAATATAAATATGTATTTATATATATGGCGTTTAGGATAAGAATTTAGTTCATTATGAACTAAATTTGTTGTTCTAAACGTCATGTATTAAAAAACAGAGGGCGTATTTTATAAAACATGTTGACCTTATTAATGACTTAAAAGTTATTTTGATCTTGTTTTGTTAAAAAGCATTATGGTAAAATAAAGTTTTTAAATAAACTTTTAGATCGAGAGAAAATATATTTAAAATTTATTATCATCTATCCCTTCAAAGTACTAAGCTCCCTAGAAATGGAGAGCTGTGGTTGCTCCTAGGTGTGAACGTGGGTGGCCCCACCTGTAAGTGAGTGTGATTTTAATAATCCCTCCAATATCTAATCATGCAAGAAATAGAGCTTTCCAGTGTCTCCTAGGTGTCAACCTCTTATTGGTTCTTTCCCTGCATATTACTGCCCACCAGATTGCGTATGGTACCTTTTCATTTTCACCGCGCACGAACCTATTAAGCAGGCTTTGGAGGTGCTAGCTAGGGTGCCCAGCTCGGCCACGTATAACTTTTGCGATATGTATGCTCGTCTAAATTTGCTTCAGCTTATTATTTTTAATTTGCACAATGGTGTTTTGATTGAAGATAAAATGTACACGAAATATGTGCGTCTACAAGTAGGTTTATTCCCATGATCGGTTTAAATTCCGTCGACTATAAATTGTTAATATTGGACCGAAGTTTGTACCATATTTTGAAGAATTTTATCAAATTCATCGCACTCGTTCGACCGTTTGATATTTATTTTGACATATAGATCCACCTCATCTTTTGCCACAAATTTCGTGTTGTAATTTTTTTATTTCGACGGACATATAAAAATTAATTTGCACAACGTATTTTGATTCGAAATAAAATGTACACGAAATATATGCGAGTCCACGAGTAGGTTTTATTCCGTGACTGGTTTTAAATTTCATCGACTATAAATTGTTAATTTTGGACCGAAGTTTGTACCATATTTTGAAGAATTTTATCTAATTCATCGAGCACTCGTTCGACTGTTTGAAATTTTATTTGACATATAGATCCATCTCATATTTTGCCACAAGTTTCATGCTGTAATTTTTTTATTTCGACAGACATATAAGATAGATGTTATGTATGTACATATTTACACTATGCTTGTTCTATGTTGTTCATGGTGTGCTTGTATGTTCGCTTCCGCCACAAACTTCACTGGTGTGCTCCTGCCGGCACCGCCGTCGCGCAATTACCCCGCTCGCCGCTTCATATGTGGTTGTCAAGTAGATGAATTTGCTCAAGAATGGTGGGGTGAGGTAAGTTCACTAAGTAGCCAAGTGGTGAGAGTACATGAAACACACTATACAACCAAACACACGTGTTTGTATTTCTCCAGAAGCAGGAAAAAAATCAATATGCAAACGTAATGTAGAACATGTTCCAAGCCACCTCCCTTCGCTACCCTCCTATACATCATATCCCTCGCTTGGGATATCGCGGAACCGATAGAGACAATTATATACAATATGTGGTGGAGTTTGTTTCAGAGCAGTAGTACACCTAGGTACCGATGTCGTCGAAGGAAAGGGTGACTACCGGTTGCATATGAGGTCGGATAATCAGAGACTAAAAACGACACCGGTTGAAGAAAATAAGAAGACATTGAATGACAATCCGATGGACGCTACATCCTTAGCAAATTAACTTCCACGCATCTGAACTACATCTAAATGCAGTTATTTTTTTATCGAAGATCGGTAGGTACGAAAATGAAGATAAAAACTTACATAGCATGATAGCAAAGACCATGCGGGCGCGGCAAAGCGCGTCTTATCCTTCTAGTTCTAGCCTAAACTAGAAAGAGAGCGCGGCTTTTGCCGCACCGCCAGGCCCATGGTTACAAGCAATATAAATTGCAGCAGGAAGATGATTAGATACAGATGTACGGTAGCATATTATTACATAACATTTGTTCGGCAGTAGTAATAGAGTAGTATAACATACAAAATAATGTGTAAAGTAGCAATAGATCACATTAGTGTGGAGCAGTTGTGAAAGCTTTTAAGTTTTAGTGGGTTTGAACCATGTAAATTTTGGTTGGTTTAATCATGTATAAACACATAATTAGTATAGTTATATATTTATTTTAATTTAGAAAATACTAAGTGGTACATTATGCATGTGTGTATATACGAATCGGTGTGTGTATACATATGAGTATGGTCTGTTGATGTATGTTAATATGCATACATATACACACGCACATACGTACATATACAGATAATGTGTACATATATCTCTATACTTATACACATATGTATATGTGTAAATCTATATATAGTTATGTACTATTTGTATACATATATGCATATATGTACGTATGTATACTTACGTATATGGATGACGTGGCTCATTCTCAGCCGTTTAAAAGGAGCGATCCTGGCCTGTCGGAGCGGACCGCTGCTTAGAGAGAAAAGTCGTTCTGTCCGACTTTTTTTTTATGCCCGTTCTATCCGACTTTGAGTCCGACTTTATTAGAGGATCTGATTCCTCCATTAAAAAATGATTCTGATTCCGGCGAGGGGTCGGCACGCAAAGCAGCCCTCCTGTCCGATTTTATTAGAGGATCTGATTCTTCCAAAAAAAAAATCTGATTCCGGCGAGCGGCCGGCACGCAAAGCAGGGAATCTGATTCCGGCGAGCGCCGGCACGCAAAGCAGCCCTCTTGGCGTACAGTGCAACAAACCATCTCTCATTTTTCCGGCCATACAAATATACCTTTTTTTTTGTAGGGGAGGACCTCATCTTTTGTTATTGTTACAAGATTTAGTTTTTCTCCTTGGATAAAAACATAATAGACATAGTTAAACACCAGTAACAAAACTAGTGGAGAAAATAAAATACTCAAGGCATATTTGGTTTGAAGGAATTTCCTTTTTTTTTAAGAATATCATTTCTCACTAAATTTTCCGAAATGATTGCCTTATCTGTGGGGTTAGAAACTAGGAATCTATAAGGAGTGAACGTTAGCATTTAAAAACATATATAGAGTGGACGAGTTGCCAACTATTGAATTTTTGGATCGACGATAGATGGGAAAAGTCAAGATGGACCGTTGGCACATGGCAACGACTCCTGGATGTGTTCGCTCCCTATCTCTTCACTCACGATTGTTGTCCAACAAAAAATCTAGTAATTATTGTTTTTCTTTGGTTTATGAATTATATGCCATGTAATTAATACTCTAGACTTTTTTCAGTTGTACAATAAAATTATTTGTACGACATATTTCTCCATTTTTTTATTGTTGTAATATTCAATGTAGTATGACCTTCCAATCCTACATTTCTCATAGTCCTGTATTTTACAATCCCATAAACGATACAGTCGCAAATGGGTGCATGTGAAGAAGGATTAAGCTCCTTATTTTTTTTGAAAGGGCTTTGTAGTTTTTTTTTTTTTTTTTGCGAGATGGGGTTTGTAGCTCTTTCTCAAAGCAATGCTATGGGGTTTGTAGCTCTTGGTGCAACGTAGAAGCCATATTCCGAAGGGCAAAGAACAGCGCAATTTGAAGTCAAACTACCGCACTACCACCCAATCCTGCGCTGCCACTTGCACAACAAAATAGTTTGGGGATGATCACCCGCGTGTCCGGAGCAGACGTGGCAGTACCACATTGGCTGCAACTTGTTATTCGCGTGTGCTACCTGCCGTGGGCTGACGACACTGACGATAGCAATGTCTTATTTTCTAAATCGCAATGCAACTCCCAACAAGAAACGATTAACGAAAAAATAATCAGATTGCTTTGTGGCAAATTGCACGGGGACTGGTTGCTTCGCTTTGGTTGCACGGCCGCTATATAAAGCCCGGGATCGACGCCTCTTGTTCCTCAGAGAGACGCCTCAACCCCTCACCCACCTCAAGAACAAGCAGCCCAGCCACGTCCCATTCCACTCCACGGTGAGGTTGAGCGATCCGACGACGAATTCTTCAGCATCAATTGCAGCGACGACAACAGGTTTGTTCTCTGAACTTCTCTGACCTTGTTAGCGGCGGGAAAGAACGCGCGAGAAACCAAGGTCCTGTGGTTCAAGCAGGGGGCTGCTTTTGGGATTATTAGATCAAAAGAAGCGTCCTTGTTCTTGCTTTCTTGGCATCCTCATCACTCTGCTAGCTAGGAGGAACAGAGATCCAGAGAACCTTTTTTCTCTCCTGGATTCTTGTCTCTTTTCCTCGCGATTCAAGCTCGCCCCCTCGAGAACCTCATCGTCCCTAGTCCCCTTCCCCTGTGCCCTCCCGCGAGCGCTGGAATTGGAAGACCCCGCGCCCAAGCCGGGCCCGCGCGGAGATGGCCGCGCCGGCCGTGGGGAAGCGGGTGCTCGACACGGGCTGGCTCGCCGCGCGCTCCACCGAGGTCGATCTCACCGGCGTCCAGCTCACCACCACCGAGGTCCATGAATGCATGCATGGATGGCCAGATCGGGGGCCAGCGGCGGCGATGAGCTTCCAACCATGGGTGCCGGAGCAGGACAGCAACTGGGAGATCAGGGTGGTGGTGCTGCTGAGCCTCCTTCTCCAGGCCCTCCTCATCTTCCTCCGGCCAACGCGCAAGCGCTACTCCACCCCATTCTTCCGCTTCGCCATCTGGTCCTGCTGCCTCCTCGCCAACTGGGTCGCCGACCTCGCGCTCGCCCTCATCCTCAGCAACATGGGAGTCATCGGGGGCAGCGGCATCACCAGCCCCATCATCTTCGCCTTTTGGACGCCGTTCCTGCTGCTCCACCTTGGCTGCCCGGACACCATCACCATTACCGCCTACTCCATGGATGACAACGAGCTCTGGCTCCGCCACCTCATTGGCCTCCTCTTCGAGTTCTCCTCGATCACCTTCATCTTCGGCTGCTCCATACGCGGCAACCCCATGATCCTGGCCACCGTCCTCATTCTTGTTGCGGGCGTCATCAAGTACGGCGAGCGCACCTACACGCTCTACCGTGGCAGCATCAAAGGCTTCAGTAACGACGTGCCCAGGGGACGCGTTTCGTGGCGGGTGTTGACCAACTACAGTAGCATTGAGGCGCGCGCGTACTACGTGTTCCGGTTCTTCCAACCTCTCTTCGTCGAGATGGCCACCATCAGTTCCGACGAGCTCAAGGTGATCCAGAACTTCTTCCTGGGCCTCAAGCCGTCAGAGGCATTGATAATGATCGAGCTAGAGTTGAACTTCGTCTACGACATGATGTACACCAAGGCGGCCGTGGCGCACAGCCGGGCCGGCTGGGTCCTCCGCTTCATCTGCTCCGGCTGCATCGTCTCCGCGCTCGCCATCTTCTTCTCCCACGGCAAGGGTGGCATGAAGCGCATCGATGTCGGCATCACGTACGCGCTTCTCCTGGGAGCACTGGCGCTCGACGTGGCCGCGATGGCCATGCTCCTATTCTCTGACCGCGCCGCAGTCTTCCTCCAGGAGTCGCGGCGGTTCAAGTGGTTGGGGCGGCTGACCTCGGCAGCCCGCAGGGCGTGGCGGCCGCGGCGCTGGTCAGAGACGACGTCGCGGCTGAACCTCATCAGCGACTGCCTGGACGAGCAACAGCACCATTCCACATGGCGGTGCTGGCTCATGATGGCCAAGATGCGAAGCGTCGCCAAGAAGCTCCGTGACTTGTTCTTTATCCGGCACAAGATGCGTGAGGAGGAGGAGGAGGAGGTGCCCCCTCTCCTCGATTTCATCTTCCGCGGTGTCAAGGAAGACGCGGTGGAGTGTCGGTCAAACATGCGCAAGATCATTCGGGTGTGCAACAGCCGAGGCGAGCGCGTCCTCGAACGCCTCAAGTCTGGCATCAAGAGCGGCCGCGACCGCGAGTGGCTAATGAACAGCGTGAAGAAGGACGACTTTGACGAGTCCCTGCTGACGTGGCACATCGCGACGGACGTATGCCTCCTCGACGTCGACGGCGGAGAAGAAGAGCTGACCAAGCGGAGGCGGCTCGTCAGCGAGACCCTGTCGGAGTACCTGCTGTACCTGCTGGTGAAGCAGTCAGAGATGGTGCCGGCGAAGATGGGTGTGTGGCGCTCGCGGTATCAGGACACGCGTGGTCATGTCAAGGAATTTGTGGCGAATAATCTCGACCACGACGGCGCGCGGAGGCAGCTGCTAGCGGGCCTCAAGTCCGTCGACCGGCGTGGCATGTCGGTCCTGTTCGATGCGATCCACATAGCCCATTTTCTGATGCAGCTGCCAACGGGGCTGAGGTGGGAGGTGGTGTCAGGGGTCTGGAAGGAGATGCTGACGTATACAGCGTCCAAGTGCCTGGCCACCACGCATATACGGCAGCTCAACCGTGGCAGCGAGCTCATCACCCTCGTCTGGTTACTCAGGGAGAACATGGGCGTGGGTGAGCTCCAGCTTGCGAAAATATCAACAGGGCAACCGGGGTAGACGAACTTATCAACGTAACTAGCAGCGAATGAAGCAGCACTACGGGAATGGAACCCTAAGCCGAGGGCCACCTCCTACGCCGAGGGCAAAATATCGGGGCCCTCAGCTTAGGGGTGCTCCAGACGAGCCAGCCACTGCGGCCCTCGGCGTATAATAGCCGTCGGCGTAGCCATACCTCAGCCGAGGGCCACCCTAGGCGTAAAAAAAGCCCTCGGCTTAGGTCCAGCTAGGGTTTTGCCCATTCCAGCAGGTCTCCACATGGGATACCTAAGCCGAGGGCCGCCCTAGGCTTACAAAAAGGCCTCGGCTTAGGTCCAGGCTAGGGTTTTGCCGTTACGGCGTAGTTTTTTTTTTCCCTGCATGTGTTCCCATCTAGGTCCTATGCCTAGGGTGGCCCTCGGCTTAGGTTCGTGTTTTTTTTTCCAGAATTTTTTTTTGTGTTGTAAAAGCTATATTTATTATTATTATTTATACTTAGTTAGTATTTAATATTAATAAACATATATGGTCTCCAATAGAAACCTCTTATAAGAGAGGGATGCCTTCAATGACGCGCGCCGCCATCGCACCAATTCGAAAGACCCTAGGATTACGCCGGGAGACAACTCCCAAACAAACCTAATGAAAGAGAAAGTCCTAAACAAACCTAATCAAAGAAAAAAGTCCATCGGTAAACCCGCGTACGGAGAAATCTATAGGGGTAGACCTGCGGGGTCCGTGGTCTAGGGTTTACCCGGATAGAGACCATCGGAACTTCGGAATCGCTCAAAAACTTGCATGTGTCCCTAACATATGTGTACAAGTGTGATTTAAGGTTGGGCTAACCTTGCATGTGCCAGGCGTGACGCTTTTTGCAAACATGGGCTAACACTTGGTAAAATCCTGGATCTGTATGTGGAAAACTCCCGATACGGGTCAACCGGAGCCTATTTTATGGTAAAGTAGGCCAAAACCCCTGCATTCCATGTATATATGTCCTAAACAAACCTAATCAAAGAAAAAATTCCATCGGTAAACCCGCGTACGGATAAATCTATAGGGGTAGACCTGCGGGGTCCGTGGTCTAGGGTTTACCCGGATAGAGACCATCGGAACGTCAGAATCGCTCGAAAACTTGCATGTGTCCCTAACATATCTGTACAACTGTGATGTAAGGTTGGGCTAACCTTGCATGTGCCAGACGTGACGCTTTTTGCAAACATGGGCTAACACTTGGTAAAATCCTGGATCTGTATGTGGAAAACTCCCGCTACGGTTCAACCGGAGCCTATTTTATGGTAAAGTAGGTCCAACCCCTGCATTCTATGTACATATGTCCTAAACAAACCTAATCAAAGAAAAAAAATCTATTGGTAAACCCTAGTCCGGAGAAATCTATAGGGGTAGATCTGCGGGGTTCCAGTCTAGGGTTTCCCCAGTTGGCAAACCAAACGAAGTCAGAAAGCCGCACGGCTTCGCGTGTCGTCATTTTATGTGTCCTAGTGACCAGTGCAAAAGTCGGATTCGGGATACAGTGATTATCTTGGAAAACCCTTCACGAACAGAGCTATCATGTCCGAGTTCTATGGCATTTAGGGGGAATGAGTAGGAAACAGCCCGTGACACCACATAGTTTGTCAAACGAGGCCATATTTGGCACGTGCGTGTGCCCTGGGATGGGAAGCAAGGCCCCGGTCGCGGATTTCCAATCCGACCCACGGTCGACGGTTTTTTCAATTTTGCGGTGCCGAAACGGTTTTTTTTTGTGAAGCAGCTACAGGGTGTGCATTTAAGTATTGCGCGAGACCTCCGCGCAGTGATAGGAGACCGCCTACGCACCACCTATCACATGCCATATGCGCGCGCTAGCGATCTGGGTAACCCTGCGGCTTCATACGGTGCCCCGCCGAATCCGCTGGAAAACTGACCGGATTTGAACTAGGGGTACGGTTTCCGTCGCTCAGGAAATTCCGGGAAAACTGTTTTTAGGTCTACGACACGTCATTTTATGTGTCCTAGTGACCATTGCAAAAGTCAGATTCGGGAAGGGTAGACCGCGCGGTCAATTATCAAGAAGTAGAAAAGAAAAATAAATGATGAAAGAAAAGAAGTAGAAAAATAAATGAAAGGAAATAATGAAAAAAATAATGAAACAAGTAGAAAAGGAGTAAAAATAATAATAAATAAATAAAAAGGGCCTAAGCCTAGGGTGGCCCTCGGCGTATGCGCTGCCCTCGGCTTAGGCCCACGAAACCCTAGCCAAGTAAATGCAGGGTCCACCTGGTCGGGGGCTAAGCCGAGGGTGGCCCTCGGCTTAGACCACCCTGACTTAACCAGGCGAACCCCTGGTCGGCCGCCACTCGCTCCCCCGTCCCACGTCTCTCTCGTCTTCCCTCACGCGCAGCAGCGAGCCGCCGGCCGCCGTCCTCCCTCACGCGCCCGTCCTCGCCGCCACCCTCCTCCCTCCTCCCTCACGCGCCGCCGGCCGCCGTCCTCCCTCACGCGCCCGTCCTCGCCGCCACCCTCCTCCCTCCTCCCTCACGCGCCGCCGGCCGCCGTCCTCCCTCACGCGCCCGTCCTCGCGCCCATCCTCGCACCCGTCCTCGCCGCCACTCGCGAGCTCGCCGGAGCCCCTGCTCCCACTTGCCCCATGGCCGGTAGTAAGGTAAGGCTCATTTCCCCCTTTTTTTTCATGTTTTTACTTGTATTTTTTTGCATGTTTTTACTTGTATGTTTTTACTTGTAACTGGTACAAATGCGCAAAATGCTGAGATTTAAATTATACAATTAGGATCACAATTATCTCATAAGCCATGGACTTATTGTTTAATCCACTTTTCAATATACACACATGATAGTACTGCCGGTGATACCAATCATAGCTGAATTCAGAGCAGAACTTGTATTTTAGTACTTGTACTTTGGATGATCTCGGCAGTGAAATATCCTCCTGGGCGGTAAGCTATATTTCTCTAGAATGTACCTTGCATACAAACCCATAAATATCCTCCATAAGCCTTGACTCGACCTCAACATATTCCTTGTATTTTAGGTGTAGTGGAACTATGAGCATGCTCCAGCCTCCAGATTAGCGGCATTGCTCATGTCTGGTCGTTTGCATTGTTAAACAAATGTTCATGTCCCTAAGTGGTAGTCCATACGACTGGTTTCCGTGCCACGCGGTGGGGATTTCTTCTTTTCCTTTTGTCATAATTAGAGATGCAGTGTGCTTAACCTACACTATCACTAATAATTATGGCAGCTGATCAGGAGCATCCGGAGTAGGGGGACTAAACAACAGAAGCAGGAGCATAGTTTGAACAAGATCTGATCATGGGCTTGCATTGCAGTTCATCGGTATACCTTTCTTGTAATCTCTGAATCCTAAATTCTGAACTGTATTTTCATACAAGTTTGTTTTGTGATGCACTTGTTATCTATCTTGTTTGGTTCAGATCTGCTCGCAAAAGAAAGCTTTGGTTCAGATCACACTAATAAAAAGAGCTCTGATACATGAACCTGTAGTATGTTTGTGTGGTAATTAAATGAATCCCATAAAGTTTTGTGTGGTTACATACGGGTTACATGCTTCCGGTGTATCGTAAACTGATCATGTACATTGCTGCCCTTGTTTGTTAGGCATGATAACAATACTTTACTTATTTTCTCAAATGTGCATTCCGTTGAGAGGAGTCCCCCTGCCCCCTTTGCTGACCTACTCGCAGCAGAAAGCTCTGTTTTAGATCAGACTAATAAAAAGAACTCCAGTACATGAACAAGTACTATGTATTTGTGGTAATTATATGAATCCCGTCAAGTTTTTGTGTGGTTGCGTGCGGGTTCCATGCCTTCCAGTGTGTCATAAACTAATCATGTACGTTGTTGCCCTTGTTTGTTAGGCATGATTACATACAAGATCTCTCAGCTTGGGTTTTCCTGAAAGCCTACAGTCTATCTTGTTAGCAGAGTGTAGGATGCCTCCCGTGGCAGGGTGTAGGATGCCTCCGTGACTTGGGAAGCCTACAATACTTGATTTATTCCTTTGCTTTCTACACATCTGAGCTTTTATCAATTGAGATTATTTTATCATTGTTTCCCTTGGTATCTTTCTCGAGTAAACAAGTAGTGTGGATCGCTGATCTAACATCATTTTAATCAAGAAATATACCTGATTGGATGTTCTTTATAAATTCAAAGTACTGACTGGATGTTCTTTATTGCTACAGAGGTAGCTTGACAATATCATTTTTCATAGAACTAGAAGAGCAATACTTGTAATAGTCATGCTTTGTGACAAAATAATATTAAACAAGGCATAAAAGTGATATCAATACTCTGGGACAAAAGTTAATCGAGGCATGAGACTTCCTTTTTAGTCAAACTAGCATGAGGGCCCTCGCAAATGCGAGGGTATCACCTTTAGTTGTTTTAATTTAGAGAGGAATATTGTCTTTAGTTTGTCAAAATCAATCAAGAAATACATGTATAGCCCCGCCATGTATAGATTCATGGACATTCATACTATGTGAGAAAATAATACACATTATACCCATCCTTCATGCTACATAATATCATTTGTGTATATTTAACTTATGCTTGAATGTTTATTACGCTATTTCCATAACACTACATTAATGACCATATGTGTCATTTATGCATTATTTTTAATTCGTCCCATTTAGATTGTCAAACAATTATGGTTTACTTTAACGATGAACATAAGCGGTTTAGATCATCCGATGGAAAAATAATTATTTCCGCAATAATGTAACACAAAAAGGAAACTTTCATCATTTGTATATATATATATATGTCTTCTAAAACAGTAACACATTTTATTTACTTTGATTTGTTTTTTTCTAACTCTCACTATCTTAATTTTTCGAAAATAAGTGTCATTCTCACCTTGTTAAATAATACATGACGTCTTAGACTTAGATACTTGGTACTTGAATATGGAACTTGAGAACTAAGGGATTATAGTTTATTCCAAATTAACTGATTACTTTATTTTATTACGTTATAGTAAAAGATGTACATATCAGAAACCAAGGTTATAATAGTTTGAATAAAGTCTAGAATATCATTTATTTTCCAACACATGCAATAGTTTGTTTCACTTTTTGTTGCATACTTTTTCCATGCAAACATAGTATTTAATCTAGCCAATATGCGCTCTCGATCACTTGTACTAATTTGCTCATGTCATGTAACATGACTACGCCGGCATGGCGGCATGCACGATCTAGTTTGGATACTTAACCACTCATATTTTTTACATGATTGTTAGTTCAAACATTGAAATCTCGTAGAAAACCCATAGAAAATAACATAAAAATTGAATTCAATAACATAGTTTGGAAACCATTGTTTCATTGGACATAAATATTTTTCCCAAAACTTACTTGAAACAACTTTTTTTTTACTTCTAGTTGTGTGCGATTTATAAAAATATTTCCTAAACTTTATAATATTCAAGAGTAAAAATATCGGTTTACACGAAATTCCTAAGAATAATATTTTGAATAAAAATGATAGCACTTAAGTTGGACACTAAAGCAAATATTTTCAATGATATCAACACAATTGTTTTAATTTCTAGGGATACTTTTGTAGTGGTATCATTGATTTCCCTCAAGCAAGCACGTGTGTTTTAACCAACCACCTTTCCGTCATGTCCATGCCAAAACTTACTCAAAGCAATTTTTCTTTCTAGTTGTGTCCGATTTATAAAAATATTTCCTAAGCTTTATAATATTCAAGTAAAAAATATTAGTTTATACGAAATTCCTAGGAATACAATTTTGAATAAAAATAATAGCACTTAATTTGGACACTAAAGCAAATATTTTAATGATATCAACACAATTATTATAATTTGTAGGGATACTTTTGTAGTGGTATCATTGATTTCCCTCAAGCAAGCACGTGTGTATTAACCGACCACCTTTCCGCCATGTCAATGAACTTCTTTCTCTCGATTTATTCTTTTTTACTCTAGTTGTGCCAACGGATTATAGATTACTATGTAATCAAGCTTAAATCCAATTACAAAATATGCACTAAAAAAATCAAGCATGCGTGCTTTCACTCTTTTTGCTAGTATTTGAGCAATGGTGCAAATGCAAAACCACGACATGAAGAAAAATTAAACTCAACCACATTTAATCTAGAATATAGAGAACAAAAAGTTAACTGAGGATTACTTTGTAAGAACTTTGTTGCCCCTAGTACGAACGATCTAAGCTAAACTAAACCATGGTATTTTTATTTTCTGTTCTGATCTTATCCAATGATCTTCTCTCCTTTATCTGATATATGTTTCTTTTCTGATTGCCCTAACCGTGCTAGTTATGTGTCTTTAACCTGGAGTCCCATCGTGCCCATGATATCTTAATAGTTGTAAGGGTAAAATGAAGGGTAAAATTGTTTCACTGTAGTGACAGTAAAACTATAGTCCAAAAGATACACGCAAAAAAATGCACGTGAAAATCTTCACATGCTACAATGTTAAAATTTCACAACAGAGCGATTAGCACTCCTAATCTTTTTCTAGCATGTTGATAGATGCAGACCTATGTTCTACGTTGATGAAGGTTGCACAGTTCTAAAAACTTTTTTTTTTTTTGAGAAAACGCAAAAGACTTTTGCGTTTCATTTCATTGGAAAGAGAGAGTTTGTTACAATCCTCCTAGGAGGTTAAGTACAAGCCGAACAAAAAGAAATTAATGAACATCCCATGTCTGGGGCAGAATGGCACGCAGGCCAAGAGCGCCAGCTCGTGCCCAAAGGGCGGCTTCGTCTCTGATCTTGCAAACCAGGTCACTCGTCGAAGGGCGGGCACCATTGAACACACAGTCATTGCGGTGTTTCCAGGTCATCCAGGGAACGAGGAGGGTTGCGGTTGCCAGCCCTTTGCGCATAGCCATCGGGGTATCTTGCCTCACGGCGAGCCACCAGTCCGTCAGGCTTGCGTCGGTATCCGGCGTTCTACAGGGGAGGCGCAGCCATGAGAGGATCTCATGCCACACCTGCTTGGAGAAAGGGCAATCCAGAAGCAGGTGGTGGATCGTCTCTGGGGATTGGTCGCATAGCGGGCAACACGGCGGGTGTGGTAATCCGCGTCGAGAAAGGCGGTCAGCAGTCCAGCAGCGGCCAAGGTTGGCTAGCCAGTGGAAGAAACGTACTCGGGGCGGTGCCCAACTCTTCCAGATTAGCTTCCAAGCACGGCAGGAGGTGGATCCCTCGAAGGTCGCAAGGTAGGCAGATTTGGCGCTGTAGGTACCCGTCGTGCTCCATCTCCACCGCAGGCGATCAGGCTCGGTGTTGAGCACGGTGCGCTCGAGCACCCGCCAGAGTAGCAGGTACTGACCTACCTCCGCGAGGCCGAGGTTGCCGTGAATGTCAGCGGCCCATTTGTGGGCTTGCAGGCCATCGGCAACCGTCCTAACTTTGCGGCGTCGCTTGGGGATGCAGGCGTAAAGGTTGGGCGCGATCTCAGAGATCGAGCGCCTGCCGATCCAGCGATCATCCCAGAACAGAGCAATCTGGCCGTTGCCTACCTCCATGGCAGTGGACGCGAAGAAGAAGGCGCGCTCCTCGGCCGTGGAATTGCAGGTCGAGTCCGCTCCAGGCCCTGCTGTTGTCAACGCGGCTGGACCATAGCCAACGCGTGCGCAGGGCGAGGCCTATGTGCTCCAGGTCGCGCACGCCAAGACCACCAAGCGAAATTGGGCGGCAGACGCGTCGCCAGTTGACGTGACAGTTGCCGCCATTTGCCTCGGCGCGTCCCGCCCAGAGAAGCTCTCTGGATCTTCTCGAGGAGCTTAAGCACCTTCTTCGGGGGCGCGAGCACCAGGAGCTGATGTATGGGAATCGCACTCAGCACAGACTTGACGAAAGCGAGACGCCCTGCTTTGTTCATGAGATGTGCCTTCCAGGTGGGTAGCTTCCCTGCAGTCTTGTCAACGACAGGTTGCAGCTGGGCTGTAGTCGGCCGACGGATCGTCAGCGGGATGCAAGGTAGGTGATAGGCAGGTCCACTATAGGGCATCCCAGGTGCTGGACGATGGGCGCGGCATCATCGGCGTTACAAAATCGATGACGACGCAAGCACTCTTCTGGTAGTTGACACGTAGTCCGGAGGCGCGTCCAAAAGGTGCAGGATCTCTTTGACGCCATGACATCATCAGGCGAGGCATGGCAGAAAAGGATCAGTCATCAGCGTAGAGAGAGACGACGGGGATGGCGCGGCGCGGGTGAAGTCGCTACAACACCTGTAGCTCGATCGCGCGGTTGAAGATGCGCCCCAGCGTGTCCACCGCAAGGTCGAAGAGCTGCGGAGATAAGGGATCGCCTTGGCGGAGCCCACGGCGGTGCCAGATCGCCGGCCCTGGCGCGCCGTTGAGCAAGACCTTGGTGCTTGCCGAGGTGAGGAGCACGGCAAGCCAGCCTAGGAAGCGATCACCAAACCCGTAGCGGCGTAGCGCGTCGAAAAGGAACTGCCATGAGATCAAGTCAAAGGCCTTTGCAAGGTCGAGCTTGAGAGAACGCGCGGGGCGCCGAGCTGATGCAGGAGACGTGCGGATTGCCGCACGAGCACAAAATTGTCGTGGAGGCTGCGGCCTGGGATAAACGCGTTCTGGACCGGGCTGACGAGGCCGTTGAGTTTGGGCGCAAGGCGAGACAGCATTTTGGCGAAGACCTTGGCAACGAGGTGGATGAGGCTGATGGGCCTGTAGTCACCCAGGCCACATGCATCGGCACGCTTAGGGATGAGCGTGATGAGCGCCTGGTTTAGACGGCTGAAGCCACGACCCCGTAGCTCGTACAGCTGCTGGAAGGCGTTGACGAAATCTTGGCGTTCCAGCAGGAGCGCAGGAATTCGGCAGTAAAGCCGTCAGGGCCAGGGGCCTTGTGCGCCGGCAAGCGCTTCACGGCCTGCCAGATCTCGTCCTCGCTGAAAGGGGCGTCCAGATCGTCGAGGTTGGTAGGCGCAATGAGCTGCTGGAGATCAATGGCGCAGTCCCTAGGCAGATCAGTCCCGAGCTGGTCCTCGAAGTGCGCAAAGGTGGCTGCCGCCATGGCCTCAGGGTCCGTCAACACGATGCCATCAACGGTGATGCTGTGAATCGTGTTCTTCTGCTTGCGGTAGGTGCATTGGCGGTGGAAGAACGACGTGTTAGCGTCGCCGTCCTTGAGGAACGCGATGCGCGCGCGCTGTCGAGCGATGGTGCGCTCAAGGGAGGCGAGGCCGAGGTAGGAGCGCTTGATTTGCCGTCGTAGCCAAGCTTCATGGGGGAGAGCTGCCTGTTCTCCTGGGCGGTATCGAGTCGGAGGGGAGGCTCGCGCGAGATTGCGAGCTTGTCCGCACATTACCAACAGTACGCGCACTCCAGCTAGTCAGCTTCCGCGCCGTGGCCTGCATACGCCGCGCGAGACGCCGGAACGGGTCCGGTTCATAGACAGAGGTCCACGAAGCCGCGATGACAGCATGGTAGCCCTCCAATCGTGTCCAGTATTCCTCGAAGTGGAAGCGCCGGTGCACCGGCGGCCGCGGCGAGCAGTCCAGGATGAGGGGGCTATGGTCAGAAACAACCGAAGCCAAGCATCGCAGGTGGCACTCTCCGTGCTGCTCCTCCCAGTCAGCGGTACACAGGACCCGATCGAGGTGGACCAAGGTAGGTGGGTCTTGCTCGTTGGACCAGGTATAGCGGCGTCCGTTAAGGTACACTTCCTTGAGCGCGAGGTCGTTGAGGACGCGATGAAATCTTCCCATCATGCGCCTGTTGAGGTTGCCATTGTTTTTGTCCTCGTCACGGTAGATGAGATTGAAGTCTCCGCAGATCATCCACGGGCCAGGGCAGTAGGCGCGCGCGTCGCGAAGTTCCTGAAGGAACGCGATCTTATCCTCGTCGCTCTGCGGCCCTTTATGTTGTGCAATAAAGGAATACAGATGGTGCCTTCAAAGAAAGAAAATACGGTAGACACGTGTACATTACTTGGATTTAAGTTGTTCTGATGTGCGAGGCAAGTCCTCGATCGATCGATCCCTGTGTAGCACGTCTACATGGCGCATGCATGAGAATAGCTTTCAATGGATTGATTCATCTTTTCCACATGTCTCAGGTGCTAGGTAAGATTGAACCTGCAATAATGTCTCAGGTGCTAGGTAAGATTGAACCTGCAATAATGTGCAATGCTGATNGAGTATATACGCATGCGCGCGCCGGAGGGTTGCGGGCATGGGCACGTTGGAAAATACGGCGGGAGCGGCAGCTAGCGTACGTGAGGAGGGCATACGAATACCTGCAGCGGATGCAGCAAGCAGCGGTGTTTTCGGCAGCGGGCGGTGGCGGCCGCCGCAGCTAGCGTACATGGCTAGGCCAAGGAATACGGCGGCGGCTGCAGCTTTGCAGTGTTTTATATTATAGCTAGATATAGGTCGAACGGGTACAGCCAAACTTATTAAGGGCAATGGTGGGTAATTTGATTGAACCTTAATTCATTCTGAAATCTAAGCCACACATTTTAGATCTAATGCTTGAGATAATTCAGATGATGTGGCTTAACGTGGTGACTCTATTAAGGACTCCCGTATTGTGCTTTTAGTATATAATAGATATCTGTCAATTGTGTAACTATTGATTTCTGTTTAAGCTGATTGAATGCCCGTCAGTATTTGAATTGTTGACTAGCTCAGCCTTCCACTGGGAAGAAACTCCATTGCTACAGATCTGGAGAAATAGGTTGGATGAAACTGGCCAGAAAAGTCCCTTGCTAGAGTTGTATGAGCCCGTTGAAGTGATAAAGATGATTGCAAAGGCTCTTTCCGAGCATGAGGTGATCATTTTGCAGTTTATGTTTATACGGTTTAAGAGATAATGATGATTGTATCTCCGACAGTTAAATTGTCATCGCAGATTATCTCTGATGGAAATCACATGTCTTTGCCCCTTAATGAGGACATATTAAGATGGGAAAATGACACTCAACATATTCTATGTCAGGCACAGCTTCCAAAATCAGTGAAGTCTTACAATATTTACAGGATTGATTGCGACACTGCTCATACTGTTTGGTACTTTACTATTTGGATACTTATGGTTTTATTTTTTATTTTAGTTTTGTCCATATTATGGTTTGATTCCGACTAGATTTCCCATTGGTTCCACTAAAGTTTGGTGGACGTATGGATTAGTTGATGTTCATAAATTAGTCAAGAAATAGGAATGGACCTGTTTCTTTTGCAGACCTGCTGGCAAAGCACATTATTTGTTCCATGCTCTTTTTGGTCAAATAAGACCCGTTTCTAAAGATATGTTGCCTTTTATTCAAAGCAAGGCAAATAACCTGAAGCTGTACATGCTAAGCTTGTAATACCTTTTCTTTGCAGGTACAGGAGCAAAAACCATCCTATTTCATATCTTACTCATCTCTTATATACCCAGGTTAGTTCTTTTGGTAAATGGTATGCTGCCTATACCAAATTTCTTGCTTTCTGGATCACCAGTTAGCCCCACATAATTTGTGTCTGAACTATGTATTCGTTCAGGATAAATTCGTCTATACTGATGGTGGTGGATCAGTTCCTGCAGAGTCAGCAAAGGTGTGGTACTTTTATACTTTTTGTTTCCTCCTGAGCATCTGAAAGAAATAGGTACCGACAAAGTGAGTATAATTTTTACAGTACTTCTTTTGTCATGCGAATGGCCTTACTACGGTGGCGAGAGTTGAGGTCGCAGCTGACCACCGGGGAATCGTCTGCGAGCACCACATGTTCTGGATAGTCCAGCACAGTTTGCACTCCGGCAAACCAGACACGCTCTACAACGCCAGCGGATGCCTCGTTTAACCAGGGATGATCTCGGATTCACCCCGCCGCCGGAGTCTCCACATTAACCGGTTCTTCTATTTACTTTGCATAACATGTACCCCGACCGCAGCTAGATAAACATGTTCTATGTACTTTGGATGATCTATGTACTATGTGTCTCTACTGGATGATCTAAGACTTCTATTTGCACTTTGGATGATATTTAATGCTATTTGCAATTTATTTGTGTGTATATTGCTGCTGTGCAGCATTCTGTGTATATTATTGTGTATATTTCTGCTGCTGCTGGAAACGAGCTGGAAAAAACGGAACAAAAAAAAACTGGGCGCCATACCTAAGCCGAGGGCAAAGCCCTCGGGTTAGGCCCTGGTTTGGACCAATTGACACACCTAAGCCGAGGGCCCCCCTCGGGTTAGGCTTGCTGCGGCCCATATGGTAGCACCTAAGCCGAGGGCATTGCCCTAGGCTTAGGCCTCTCCCAGGATGCGCGGGGACGCGCCAGAACTCGCCACGTGGACAACCTAAGCCGAGGGCATTGCCCTAGGCTTAGGCCTCTCCAGGATCAGCGCGGGAAGCCGCCCAGATCGCGCCACGTCGTTAGGCTAGGCCTCGCCAGGAATTCACCAGGAATCGCCACGTGGCCACCGTAACGAACCCTGCGATCCATACGCCGAAGGCATCTACGCCGAGGCACTAGTAGAAAACAGGCCTTTCGCCCGGGCTATTAGTCGCGGACGTGTCTCAACCCGCGACTACAAGTCCGGCCACGTCGCCCCGAAATCTGCGGCCCATTTGTCGCGGTTCGTGAGGAACCTTTTGTCGCGGATTGAGATACCAACCGGGACAAATGGCATCTACGGCCGCCGCGAACATGTGCCCCCACCTTTTGTCCCGGTTCGTGTCTCGAACCGGGAGTAATACCGCGCCTTCCCGCGACGGTTCGTGATTCGAAGGCCTTTGAGTTCCCGCGCTTGATCACACGGGAAACGAAGAGGTTGACCACACGGGGAAATGAAGAGGTTGATCAAATTAATGGATTTTGGGAACACGGTTGGATTAATTACCACGGCCTCCTCATCTCCCTTGCTATCTCTATATAAGAGAGCTACAGTGCCATTTGCCAAATGCACCATCTCCTCTCTGTAATCTCTCTACTCAAAAATCCTCTATCGAATTGCTGCCGTGCGCCATGGAGCCACTTGCGCGCCCACCTCGATCCCAGGTGTTCCACTACAAGGACGACGCCGTCAACATGAACTTCAAGGTCGTGGTCACTCTCCGCGCATCAACCGTGGAGAGATGGATCCGCGACGTCAAGAGGCGCTACCTCGACGCCGCACCGAAGAAGATCGTGGGCCTCGACTGCGAGTTCACCGACGCCGCACCCAAGGAGAGGCAGCGTGCCACCGTCCTGCAATTCTCCGTGGAGACCGACACGTTGGTGTTCCATATTTGCTATGCTGATCGGGTGCCGCAGGCCCTCAAGGACTTCTTGATGGACAAAACCATCAAATTCTGTGGCGCGGCTATCAACAACGATCAACGTATGCTGGAGCCTTACGGAATTCATATTCCGTCCGCCGTCGACCTCCAGCGGGCCGTTCACCCTAACCCAACGTACCCTAATCTTCCGAGTCTCTATGCTCTAGCCAATTTTACTATTGGCACAACGCTTCAGAAGAAGAAGAAGATCAACAAGAAGAAGAAGAAGAAGAAGAAGAAGAAGAAGAAGAAGAAGAAGAAGAAGAAGAAGAAGAGGACCTCACGAGAAGAAAAAGGAGGAAGAAGAGGACCTCACGAGAGGTTGGGGCAACTTTCCATTGAGCTTTTATCGCATCAAGTATGCCGCTCTGGACGCTCGCCTAGGCTACGAGATTGCTAGGAGGTGTCTCGGTGGTATGTGCGTATGTCTCAATGTGTCGATCTAGATCGTCTCAACAATAATTGTCATATGTGAGACGTTTGATTGAAATTATAAAAAGTTGTGTGATCTTTGGATTTATTTAACACTTATTTTCCCTTTATATTGTTAATTATCTCTGGACCGTACTAATATTCAGCAATAGCAAGTTTGTGCACGTATCAAAAGTAATTTTTTTTTATTATAAAGAGTTCTACACATTCTAAGGATTTTGTAATGACTAAAAATTTGTTGAATTTGGCCAAGTGGATCAAAAGTTATGGAATTTCGAAAGTTAAGGATTTAAAACTCTCTCTCTGTCGATCCCTCTCTCTTCTATTCCAAAAGTGTACGGTATGTAGTAGCGTAGAAATATACGAAAACTATTTTGAAATGAAGAAAAGAAATAAATAAATAAAATGAAAAGAAAATGAATTCTCTGCCGCGGGAAAGAAAACTGTCCAAATTTCTGCCGCGGTCATTAGTCGCGGCCTGGTATACGAGCCGCGACAAAAGCTTGTGACCCTGTTTTGGTGGCCTTTTGTCCCGGTTTGTATCTCAAACCGGGACAAATGGTCTGGCCCTATATATATGCAGCCCCTCTTCCCCCTCCGCGACACTCTCTTGTTTTTTTTTCCTGGTGGGAGGTGGTGTAGGTTTGTGCTAGTTTTTTTTTCTACATATGCACTAGAGGTGTTCGGTGAAATGCTTGTTAGAGCGATGCCACTTGAGTTCACACAAAACAAACATGATATGAGGTGTCCGAGCCACACTTAAGCTTCCTCCTCTCTGTTTCCAAGTTTCCTAAAAGGTTAGCAACTACTTTCTCGTTTAGACCACGCGGTACTAATTTTAGCATCGTGATTGCGTTTGATATATAGTTGCATGATGCAGATGGGCCACCCATGGATGTACGGTGACCGACGCTCTGGCGCTTATAGAGAAGGCGTGCGTTCTTTTATCGTTGTGGCCGAGGCGAACAAGCGGCGGGATGGTTTTATGTGTTGTCCGTGTGTCGAATGTCGGAATGAGAAGGATTACACTTCCTCAAGAGTCATTCAGAGCCACCTGCTTCGGTCCGGTTTCATGTCCGGCTATAATGTTTGGACCTATCACGGAGAAAGAGGGGTTATGATGGAAGACGGCGATGAATAAGAGAACGATGATGACAACTACCGATCTATGTTCCCTGAATACGCTGATACCGCAATGTAAGACAATGAAGAAGAAGGAGGTGAAGAACGGGCAGCATATGAGCCCGCTGATGATCTTGGTCGGGTCATTTCTGATGGAAAGTGAGACTGCGACACAGAAAAGTAGAGGTTGCAGTTCAAGCAGATGTTACAGGACCACAACAAATTGTTGTACCCAACTTGTGAAGATGGCCAGAAGAAGCTGGGTAGCACACTAGAATTGCTGAAGTGGAAGGCAGAGATCGGTGTGACTGACTCGGGATTTGAAAAGTTGCTGGTACTAATGAAGAAGATGCTTCCAAGAAATAACGAATTGCCCGCCAGTACGTACGAAGCAAAGAAGCTTGTCTGCCCTCTAGGATTAGACATGCAGAAGATACATGCATGCCCTAATGACTGCATCCTCTACCGTGGTAAGAAGTACGAGAATATGGATAAATGTCCGGTATGCACTGCATTGCGTTATAAGATAAAAAAAGATGACCCTGGTGATGTTGAGGGCGAGCCACCCAGGAAGAGGGTTCCTGCCAAGGTGATGTGGTATGCTCCTATAATACCACGGTTGAAACGTTTGTTCAGAAACAAAGAGCATGCCAAGTTGTTGCGATGGCACATGGAAGACCGTAAGAAAGATGGGATGTTGAGGCACCCGGCTGATGGTCGGCAGTGGAGAAAAATCGAGAGAGAGTTCCCGGACTTTACAGGTGACGCAAGGAACTTATGGTTTGGTCTAAGTACAGATGGCATGAATCCTTTTGGGGAGCAGAGCTACAGTCACAGCACCTGGCCCGTGACTCTATGTATCTACAACCTTCCTCCTTGGTTGTGCATGAAGCGGAAGTTCATTATGATGCCAGTGCTGATCCAAGGCCCGAAGCAACCCGGCAACGACATTGATGTATATCTAAGGCCATTAGTTGATGAACTTTTACAGTTGTGGGCCGAACCAGGTGTACGTGTGTGGGATGAGCACAAACAGGAGGAATTTGACCTACGAGCGTTCCTGTTCGTAACCATCAATGATTGGCCTGCACTTAGTAACATTTCAGGACAGACGAACAAAGGATATAGTGCATGCACGCACTGTTTAGATGAGACTGAAAGTATATATCTGTATAAATGTAGGAAGAATGTGTACCCGTACAATCTTCGTTTTCTTCCGCACAGGCATCACTTAAGGAAAAAAGGCAAGCATTTCAATGGCAAGGAAGAAACCCGGACGAAGACTGTCCCCCGTAGTGGTGCTGATGTATTTGGTATGGTCAAGGATTTAAATGTAATCTTTGGAAAGGGTCCTGGTAGAGAACCTGTTCCGAATGATGCTGACGGACACGCACCCATGTGGAAGAAGAAATCTATATTTTGGGAGCTAGAATATTGGAAAGTCCATGAGGTCCGCTCTGCAATCGACGTGATGCACCTGACGAAGAATCTTTGCGTGAATATTCTAGGCTTCCTGGGCTTGTATGGGAAGTCAAAAGATACACCGGAAGCACGGGAGGACCAGCAACGTCATAAAGGACGAGACGGCATGCATGCATGGCAGTTTCAAGGGCCTGCCAGCTACGCTCTTACCAAAGAAGAGAAGGAAATCTTTTTTGAAGTCCTTTTCAGTATCAAGGTCCCCTTCGAGAGGTTCATGGGAGTCTTAAAGAAATATGTTCATAACCGTGCTAGGCCAGAAGGAAGCATCTCCAAGTGCTATGGAACAGAGAAGGTCATTGAGTTTTGTGTTGACTTTCTTCCTGACCTGAAGCCGATTGGTGTTCCTGAATCTCGGTATGAAGGAAGGCTGACTGGAAAAGGCACACTAGGAAGGAAAACAACGGTATGTAGGGACGCGCTTTCTTTCACTCAAGCACACTACACAGTTCTACACAATTCCACCGTGGTTGCTCCGTATATCGAGAAACACAAGAATATTCTACGCGCCGAAAACCCGGGGGAGCATGAATCCTGGATTAAAGGGGAACACGAGGCGACTTTCGGCAGTTGGTTGCAGACACATCTCATGAATAACAACACTGTTGGAGATCAGCTGTACTTGTTGGCCAGGTTACCATTGTCGACTATATGTACTTTCCAAGGGTACGAGATAAATGGGAATACATTTTACATGATCTCCCAAGATAAAAAGAGCACCAACCAAAACAGTGGTGTCCGCTTTGATGCAACAGACGACAATGGGCAGAAGGACACATATTATGGATACATAGAGGAGATATGGGAACTTGACTATGGACCTACTTTTAAGGTCCAGTTATGTCATTCCGTATAAATGATTTGTATTCGGTCGATGAACTAGTTATTCAAATTCAAGTACTTTTCATGTTGAAAGTTTTCTCAAAAGCCGCGACTAAAACCTAACCGCCGCCCGCACCCACCTTTAGTCGCGGGGCGTGGTTCAACCCGTGACTAAAGACATGCTTTTAGTCGCGGCTTGAGCCACGCCCCACGATCCGTGTGCTTCTGATCTAACGGCTCAGAAGCGCTCTAAACAAACACACGATCCGTGTGCTTCCGATCAAACGGCTCACAAGCGCTCGAAGGAAACACACTATCCGTGTGCTAGCTTCTTGCCATATCACTATATATATGTAGGTTTGGCCGCCATTGCCATATCACATCTAAACTCTTCCATGGATTCCACCGTACTAAGCTACCGTCAGGCGGAGGAGCTTTCCGCCTCGAACTACCCCTACCCGCCCGGCTACTGCGTCCCCGCCGGCTTTATGCTAAGCGCCGGAGGCGTGCCGGTCCCTCCTGTCCCTCATGGTGTGGCGCACCGGGCGGCCATCACGAACCACTACTACCTCGAGCTCACGCCGGAGCAGCGGATGGATCCCCGCTAGCATCCCGACTACCGCCCGACTTGGGACGCCTTCTTCATCAATCGGCGTGAGAGGGCTCTTGCCAGGTACGAGGGGGACGGCCCGCCTCCTTCGGACTTCAACGAGGCCGGCCGTCAGCTGTGGTGGGCTGGCCGAACTCTCCGGGGCGTTATGAACTACATCACGGCCGGCGATAACCCCCGCCTGCGCTACCCTCAGATCCAGTCCAGGCGTGCTCACTCGTCGAGGTGGGAGCCACAAGCGCCGTCCGATGACAGCGATGACGACGACGATTACGAGTACGAGTATTATAGGCCTAGGCAGGAGTATGACTAAGATTGTTAGGACAAATTATCCAGTTATGTCATTCCGTATAAATGATTTGTATTCGGTCGATGAACTAGTTATTATCAAATGATCCACTGTTGTCATTGGCTCCAAGATTCAAAAATATGCAAAAAAATATTAGTTAATCCATTTTTTAATTGAAAATGGCAAAATTGTTAATAGTTTGTAGAGTTACAATAATTATTTTATAAAACAGAAAATGGTTTTGGATTACTTATTCAAATTCAAATACTTTTCATGTTGGAAGTTTTCTCAAATTTATTCAAATATTCAAATATTTGTAGAGTTAATCCATTTGTGAGTAAGTATTTGAAAAAACAGAGAAAACAGCGCGCGAGCACATTTTTTGGCCCAGCGCGCGCAAATTTTGGGCCATTAGTCGCGGCCCGTACCACCAGCTGCGACTAAAGCCTGTGATGCGCGCGCGATCTGAAACCGCCCCCACCCCCCCTTTAGTCGCGGGGCGTGGCTCAACCCGCGACTAAAGACCCCTTTTGTCCCGGTCGGTTCTACGCCCCGCGACTAAAGGTGCGTGTATATACTCCCGGTGTGTGGCTCAGACCGCGACACCGGAAGCCATTTGTGACATAGCGCCGTCAGGCTGCCGAAATTTTCCACCGCCACCGTCGCCTCCTGCCGCCGGCCGCTCTCCTCCGCCACCGTCGCCCGAGCTACCGCCGCCCGAGCCTTCCTCTCCGCTCCCGTCGCCGTCGCCTCCTCCGCCGCCCGAGCTCGCCGTCCGGCCGCCGCCGCCCCTCAACTCCGGCCGCCCCCCGCGCCCGAGCGGCCGCCACCCCTCAACTCCGGCCGCCGCCCTTAACTCCGGCCGCCCCCGCGCCCGAGGCGCCGCCGCGAGCTCGCCGTCCCCTAGGTCAGACTGCCGCCGGCACCCCTCTCCTCCTTAACCACCGATTTTTAGCAAATTGTAGATAGCAAAATTATTTTATGAGATTTTAGAATTAAGTGTGTCAGTTCTAGCAAAATTAATTTATGAGATTTTAGTGATTTTAAAATTAAGTGTTAGTTCTAGCAAATTATTTTATGTTAGTGTTAGTTCTATCAAAATTATTTTATGAGATTTTAGAATTAAGTGTTAGTTCTAGCAATTGTATAAAGTGTTAGTGTTAGTTCTAGCAAAATTAATTTTAGAATTAATTGTATAGGTGTTTAATGAATTGCTACGGCCAAAAATCATGTTAGTGTTAGTTCTAGCAAATTGTATAAAATCTAGCATTTTTAGCAATTTGTAGATAGCAAAATTATTTTATGAGATTTTAGAATTTAGTGTTAGTTCTAGCAAAATTAATTTATGAGATTTTAAAATTAAGTGTTAGTTCTAGCAAAATTATTTTATGTTAGTGTTAGTTCTAGCAAAATTATTTTATGAGATTTTAGAATTAAGTGTTAGTTCTAGCAATTGTAATAGTGTTAGTTCTAGCAAAATTAATAGGTGTTTGATGAATTGCTACTGCCAAAAATCATGTTAGTGTTAGTTCTAGCAAATTTTTTATTGAACTTTAACAATTATGCAACTTTTGTTATAAATAATTTTATGTAGCAATATTGTATGCGAAAATGATATTGTGTGCATTTTGCAGAAACTATGGATCCACCTAGTCCGATCCGCAGAGACCTAAGACAAGAAGAAATTCTCGAGGACATAATCCACGACGCCACCGGTGCTGATCCACCCGAATCTCCCTCGATGTATCTGAACCCATCCGGTGAGGGTGAAGAGGTCGACCAAAATGAGGGGGAAGCCGACGCCTCTGATGATGGAGAAGGCGACGGCTCCGATGATGGACCCTTAACGAAGTCCGGCAAGGTATATATATGAAGTCCGATGGTCAGTAGATGCATTAATTGAGTTGTATATATATGAATTGACGAATGTTTCTTCTCTTAGGCCTCCACATCGAGCAAATGTTCCAAACGAGGCCCGGCCAAAAAGTTGGCCGCATCTGCGCATTATACAATTACGAAGATATCACCAGTGGGCGAACCGTTGGAACCCATAAAGGTTGCAAAGAAATTTGTAAAACAATGCGGAGTTATGGTTAGGGATCGCGTCCCCATCACCGTTCGAGAGTGGAATAAGCCCAAAGGGGTGGAAGATAATCAGTATGTCGCCGAAAGGTACAAAGATGGTCTTTGGAATGACCTCATGGCACATTTCACCCTCCCAGAATGTGAGGAAGAGGACGACACAGCTGCATTGAGGGACAAAGTCAAGGTGTTCACTCTTAAGAAGATGGACGAACTATTCCGGCAGTGGAAGAAAACATTATGGCAAGAGTATCAGAAGACCAATAGTGCTCCAAAATTTGAGGGCTATCTAGTGAAGCAGAAGGCTTACTGGGATGCATTTGTGAAGTACAAGAAGTCAGAAGATGCTACGGAAAAGTCAACACGAGCCAAGACAAATGCTGCGAAAAAGAAATATCACCATAAGCTCGGGACAGGGGGCTACGCGACTGCCATGCCAAAGTGGGATAAAATAGAGGAAGCGCTGCTTGCTAAAGGGATCGTTCCAGAACCAATTCGCGACGAATGGGAACTGAGGGCACGAAATTTTTTCCTTGCGCATGGGAGTGAGTATGACATGGAGACAGGGGATCTTATTTGCAGTGAGGGGATAAGGGTACCCAGGGAGACATGGCTGAAAGTGGTGAAAGAAATTAAAGAGGGGAAAACAAAGTTCTGTGCTGATAGAGAGAAAGACTTGCTGACAAAGGTCCTCGGGAATCCAGAAAAAGGAGGACGAACACGAGGCTTTGGCCCTAGTTATCCCTAGGAGATTGGGTTTCCCAAAGACAAAGATACTTATAGAAGCCGATCGAGAGCAAAGAAGCGACGGGAGGAGGAGGAGGAAGACAAGTTCAACCAGTTGCTAGCAAGAATTGACAAGCAGCAGCAGCAGCAGATTGACGAACTTAGAGGAGAGCGCCCGCAAGATCCTGCACTCGATATTACCGCCGGCCCATCTCTGCGGAGAAGCAGCGTGGCTGAATCGGAGGTCCTGTCTGACGGTGCACGGATGATAGATGGCGGTCCCGGCTACCCCGTGGATGGAATCAAGGAGCAGATACCTTGTGAGCTCCATCAGAAGGTGAAGAACATATCCCTGAAGGTGGCGGTCGGAACTGCTTTACCTTGTCCACCTGAGGCACGTTGGCAAGGCCGTGAGATTCCAGCTGGCTATGCTAAAGTCGGGGTGGATGAAATCGTAAAGGGGTTTGACTCAATGGAGCTTGACATCCATGGACCTGAAGGTGAGAAGACACTCGGAGAAGTACTGGGTGGTATCATTCTATGGGACAAGAACAACATCAAGCTTCCAGGCTCAGCGCCAAGTCCAACACCGCCTCTGAGTCGTCGCAGGTCACCATCACCTACAAGAAGCCCACCCCAAGACTATGATCAACACAGCGCGAGTCCATCTCGATCTCCGCCGCCGGACTTGGGCCGGCCGTCTTCGCCGCCGCCTTTGCCAGCTAAGGCCAATAAGCGGAAGCGTGTTTCGTCGCTGAGTACTCTACGACGCAGCAGCCCAAAACGAAAAAGGAGCCCCTCCCAAGAGTACCTCATAAGAATCTTCCCATCAGAACTTACGATCATACTGACGAGGAAATCGCAGCGATCGCAAAGGCTGAAAAAGATGCGCATTTTGCAAAGAAGAAAACAGAGCCCACCCCGGTATACACTGAGAAGCAAATAGCGTGGGGAGTTGATTTTCTGAGCACAAAATCGCAATATGAGTTGCACCATAAGCCAGATGACTATGCACGCACACTTCAGAAGGAAGCGGAGAAGAACAAATCAAGTAAAAGTGCAAGCGGGAGCAAAGCAAGTGAAAGTGCAAGCGGGAGGAAAGCAAGTACAAGTGCAAGCGGGAAACGAAGGGACATTCCCCAGCTCGGAGAACAAGCCAAACAATCGATCCCACCCCTCAAGGTGTTATCCAAAGACGTTCCTCAGGCACAGCAGCAGGATTTGGTAGAAGCTGCAAAGTTGGCGGCCGCTATGGGTGTGACTGTTGCTGAACTATTAGGTTCCCAAGACGACAAGTTACCCATGGCTGATGTAGCCCCTACATATGTCCCAGGGAAGCCTTTGGTCAGCGAACAGAAGTTGAAACAACTGCCAACACAAATGCGAAATTTGCATCAATGGTACTTGAGAGAGGTAAAGGGGGACAGAATAATGATCGTGGCGAAAGTCCCAGCAGAGTACTTCTTCCGACCCGAAGAGGTCCATGTTGACTTTTCAGAAATCTTCCAGTTATTCAATTTGGACGCCCTCGACAAATCTCTCATTAGTTGCTATTGTCTGTAAGTTGTTGAATTCATTGTCTACATATAACTTGTTCAGTTCATTGCATTTGTAATTATTCTCATTATATATATCATTTTGTACTCTATATTATGCAGAATGAAGATGCAGTCTTGTAAAAGAAAGGTCTATAGTGTTGGGTTCATTGACCCAGATAAAGTACATATAGAAACGCTAACGACGAAACCCGGCGAGACGGCGGGAAACCTTCTAAGGTTTCTAACGGAGCAACATTATTGTGACCACATATTGTTTCCTTACAACTTCGAGTAAGAGTGTTACTGTCTTGTACACACTAATTTTTACTTACTCGATGTTAAGTGTAATTGATGAGTTACTGACGTATATATAAACAGGTGCAGCTTTCACGGGATTCTGCTAGATATACGAGTTGATAAGGGAAAAGTTGATGTCATGGACCCATTAAAGAGAAACCTGGAAGAGTTCCGCAACATGCAGGACATGCTCCAGAGGTAATATTCGCGCTATATCGGTCTCTTTCGTTGATTTCATGAGATATCAGGTAATGAATTAACTCATTCATTAATTCATTTTCTTTGCCGGGCAGGGTTTGGAAGCGATTCAAGAGTGTGGTGAAGGGTTACTTTAGTGAGAAGCTGACGTTTACTCCGGTCTCGGTAAGTAGTACGAGATATGACCGCGCATCTCTTTACTTCTAGTTTCAATACAGTTATTATTTTGATGATAGATTATTATTTTGATTGAATTCTATTCTCGTAAAGTGCGCGAGGCAGCCATCGGGGACGCATCTATGTGGATACTACGTTTGCGAGTTTATTCGCACGTTTACCACTGAGCACCAAGATTATAGAGTCGACGTAAGAAATACGTTTACAACATTATTTTATTACCTCACTTTTTGTTATCATGATTGATGTTCATATTGATCTCCCTTTCTTATATAGTTTGAGAGACTGCGGGAAAAGGTCCTACCGGAGCAACGCGTAATAGCAATTGCAGAGAAACTGGCAGGATTTTTGCTGAAAGAGATGGTAGACGACGCCGGCGAATTTAGTGTGAACAATAGGCGCAACCGATGATGCCGGGCCGTGTAATCGAATAGACGGGCTTAGTCCCGATAATTGTGATCTCCATGTAACTATCAAATTTGTATATATTTGTATGCTCGATCATGTACGGTATGTGGTAGCGTAGAAATATACGAAAACTATTTTGAAATGAAGAAAATAAATGAATAAAATAAACCAAAATGAATTCTCTGCCGCGGCACAGAAAGTGCCCAAATTTCTGCCGCGGCAGAGAATTAGTAAACCCTAAACCCTAACCAAAATGAACTCTCTGCCGTGGCATAGAAAGTGCCCAAATTTCTGCCGCGGCAGATAACCATTAGTCGCGGCCCGTTATACGAACCGCGACTAAAGGTTCTGCCCCTAGCACGCCCAGGATAAGGACCATTTGTCCCGGCTGGTGACAGGTCCGCGACTATTGGTTGGACCTTTAGTCCCGCCTCCGCTGTCGCGGTTGGCCAACCGCGACAAAAGGCCCTCACGGCCCGGGACAATAGGTCCAGTCTCCACTAGTGAGGGTGTCCGTATCCCGTCGGTGTAGCACATCTAAGCCGAGGGTGACGCCTACGCCGAGGGCCGCGGAGGTGACGCCGACGCCGGTGTACGCCGAGGGCCTAAGCCGAGGGCAGCCCTCGGCTTAGCCTAAGCCGACGGCTATGCCGGGCTAAGCCGAGGGTTCTCGGCCCTCGCTGTATCAGATCATTCCCGTAGTGCAGGAGCCCATGCATTTCTCTCTTTGTATGTATGTGTTGATGATTGCATCCAGTACGTATTTCTCTTCTTTCTCTAGCAAAAGAATTAAAGAGGTCACGGTTCGTTCTTTCGCTTCACGTACTCGATCCCATCATGCCGGCCACAGCATATTCAGCGTCCCGCCTTCTGCTTCATCTGAGCTCGCATTTACCGTTGCCTGCAACAATGGCAAGGCCGTATGCTCATTATCTGCAAAACACGGTTGACAGCGAATACTCGTCGTCTTCTCTTGCGTTGCTGGTTCCTTTAGTATTTCTTGGTTGCAATACTCAACTAGTAGCTACTTAGCCTGCAAGTGGGAAATGCTAATATGTAGAGATCAGAAAATGTGCTATTTTTTGTTCGAGAACATGATATAATCTGATGGTTGCTACGTAGTACACGGGTGAATAGCCCCTATGCGACATCTTTCCAAGGAAATGGACGAGAAGCGACGTTCTTGTTGGAAATAGCTAGCATGCGACGTCTGACGGGAGGCTTATAGCTGCAATGCGACACTTCTCTTAAACATCAGTAGACAGCTTATCAATTCAAACTACACGGGCTGAGCGGGACCCAAAACTTATCCACGTCAGATCGTGGGACCCACTGCTTGTCCACCTCACATCGTGGGACCCAGAACACGTAGCTGCAACAAGAGAGACGATCTCGTCCCCGCACCGGAGCCAGCGTTCATTCGACCGTTGCAGTACAGAGCATCCGCCCGTTCCTACCCCCCTTCTTCTCCGGCGATCCTCTAAGCGCTGCAATGCCGGCAGTGATGTCGACCTCCGCTTCAACCTACCGGTGGCCGCGCTATGGTCCAGTGCCGCTGGGACGGTGCCCTGACTGCCCACGGACAGCGCCCCTGAAGCGCCTGACCACCGTGAGCGATGAGAAAGGCAACGTCGGGCGCGAGTTTGTGAAATGCGAGAGCAAACCAGAGCCAGGGAAGGTGAGATCTTAGTTTCCCCTCTACCAATTTCATTTTATTTTCATCAATTTTGTGGTTTTCATCCGATTTGGGAATTAGGGTTTCATCCGATTTGGGGAAATTTTGCTCTGTTTTCAGCCGGATCTGCAGAAATGCCACCATTTCGAGTGGCTTGATGAGTACATCAATAGGATTGAACTGGAGGGCGCCTTCCTGGAGGTCAATTCGCCGCCATCGGCCGAGCAGTGGGGATCAGCCACGGTGGTTGCTCCGGTGGGGAAAGCGGATGGGGTTGCGACGGAAGTGAAGGAGATGAAGAAGATGAACAAGCACCTAAAGAAGCTTGTCGATC
The DNA here is from genome assembly GCA_012064385.1 of Puccinellia tenuiflora. Lineage (NCBI taxonomy): Eukaryota > Viridiplantae > Streptophyta > Magnoliopsida > Poales > Poaceae > Puccinellia > Puccinellia tenuiflora. The sequence goes on from QRDG01001940.1 coordinate 119,763, forward strand.
TGAAGAAGCAGGACAATCTGATGTCTGTAGTTTTTTATTTATGTGCAATTGCTCTTGGTGTTGTTTATTTGCTGATCATTAGTCACTAAACAATGTAACTAGTGTTGCAGTTAGTTTGGACAATTTCTGTATGGCTAAGACTTGGAAGTAATGCATGACAGATGCAAATTCATTTGGTTTGTTCCAATTCCTAAAATGTTGCAAATGTGTGTTGTCTATTTGCTGATCCTTGGTCATTGTAACAATGTAATTAGTGTAGCAGTTAGCTCGGGCCATTTGTGTATGGCTAAGACTTGGCAGATATGCATCACAAATTCAACATTTATTTAGTTTGGTTAAATTCGTAAAACGTTAGAAATGTGTGTGAAATGTTCCGTTCTTTTGTAGAAAAAAACTACAACGGATAGGCGAAAAGGCTAGGCCCAAGTAAAACCTAGCCAGGCCCAATGTCAAAAGATGTGATCTTTCGGCAAAAAAAAAACGTGCACACTCCAGTCCTAATAGTAAGAGGATGCTTGTTTTTATTATTTGACCCGTTGCACGTCTTGTTGGGCCCAATAAAAATAGGATGCGTCTCCCTCTCCCTATGTCCTCTCTTCTTTTTATTATTTACTTATCATTTTTCAGCATTTTAGTTTGTTTACTCGCTCTGTTCACTTTTGTAAGACATTTTAAGGCATGCTAGCATTATCAAGGGCCATGGTTTTGAATTCCCACGCTTGGTTGAGATTTGTCCCTTTTCTTTCACCATTGACACGTGGGACCCACTAATAAGGGCTTTTAATGTATAGATTCATTTTAAGACATATTTATAGAACTTTAATTAGACAAAACGTGCACAGTCCAGGCAGAGGGGCGGTGCTGGGTTTTGACGTGACAACATCGATGGGACGCAAGTCCAAAGTCTCACGCAACGGACCAACGCGTGCAGTAATGCTCTGTGCGACGCTTGAACGTGAATGAATAGCTAGGATGCGACGCTGCAAAAAAATTAATAGCTAGGCTGCGACCGGGTCGAGGCCTGCGGCAGCGTGCGCTTGCATGCGACCTAGCCAATCAGCTAGCGGAACCAGCCCTCCCACGGATCGCCCAGAGCCTGGCCTAAGATTCCTTCTACAAGAACAATCGGACGGCTGAAGTTCATTGCAAGCGTAGATCGACGGTGCCTGTACAGCGAGATTGTCTTCAGCAACAGAAATTCAAAAAAAAATCAAAACAATGAAAAACCTCCGCACATTGTCTTCTAATGTCGAACACAAGCTAAGGAATAATATCTAGGTGATTTGGACAAGGTCGGAAAAAAAAGTTGATAGAAATGGGGTCGTTTCCCCTAGCTTTGGAGGCCATTTCTAACACGTTTTCGACAACGATGAGCTGGTCAAACTTTGGTTTAATGTTTTGGGAATGAAGTTGTCCAAAACCCCACCAAAGGTTCATTTTGGTGTGACTAAGAAGGATCCAGGCTTACTTTTCCATTTTTGTGTGTAGAACTTGTTTAAATGCCGGCCAAACTTAGGGTTTGACCGAATTTGAAATGAGCAACAAAAAATAAAAAAAAATGGAAAACCAGTGCACATTGTCTTATAATGTCACATACTACCTATTGGATCTTATAAACAAGGTATATATACATTCAAGCTCTCTGTTCATGCATAAGATGTGATAGAAATGGGGTCGTTTCCCCTAGCTTTGGAGGCCATTTCTAACACGTTTTCGACGACGATGAGTTGTGTCTCACAAAAGAGATCAGGGCAACCGTGGGAGGTGTTGTACATTACAGACGGCGTAGTAAGCTCAAACAAACATAGAAAAGGTACAAATTTGAATTTAGCATCATATTTGAATTTCGGCAAATATTTGAATTTCAAACTCAAATTCTAGTTTAGCATTATTACAAATCACACAAGTTTTCACGAATCAAAGTAGCATTATTACAAATCACACAAGTGTTCAAGAATCAAATTCGAGTAGCAATACATCACTTTTTCTTAGCATTTGATTTCTTCTTCTTCGGCTTCGGCTTGCTTTTGCTTGCTTTTGCTTCTATATCAAGAAGATCATTCATGCTCCTTGTTTTCTTTGCATCTCCTTCACTAGGCCTTCGAGGGGGAATTTCAGGCTGGAAAACTTGATACAAAGCTGCATCAATTTGCACTTGGTGCAGAACAGCTTCAGCTTCAGTTTCCACATCTTCAGTTTCAGCTTCCAGAACAGCTTCAGCTTCAGTTTCCAGAACATCTTCAGTTTCAACTTGGTCCAGTACGGCTTCAACTTCCTCCAAAATAGCTTCAGGTTGCACATCTCCAGGTTGCATAGGCACTGCTTTGAAGTTATAAAGCATTCTAAAGGTATTTTCCCAATCACCAAATAATCTTTTCATTACTCTTTGCTTTGCCTTCCACACTGTCGTATATTGCAGCTGGATTGGGTAATCCTTTTCCAGGTCTACTTTCAGTTTCTTTGCAGTCGTATTTGGTTTCTTGGATAAAATAGGAGTGATTTTTTCTGCCACCCAAAGTTGGGATGTCATTTTTGTAACTTGTTGTGAAGTTGTCATACAAGTATGTGCTTTTGGAATTTGATTCACTCTTACTGTCCTTCCATCAGGTTGACGTCTAGCTGATATATACCACTTGCATGGCATGGCACCACCATCATAACCTTTGCACTTGGCATAGAATTTCTTTGTATCTGTCCACAAAGTCTTGGTTTCAAACTCATGTTTGATTGCATAAGTCCTGAAACACATCCTAAACTCATCCATGCTTGGAAACAATTTACCTACTTCAATAACTGGATTTTCTTTGTCATAAACACATACAAGATCTTCATCATGGCCATCACCCACATCAACTGCAGCATTCTGCATCAACTCTGAATCTATTTCAAAATCAGCATTAGCATCTGTATTTGCAGTCCTTGACCGTCTGTTACCATCATCTGCAACATCTTCTTTCTCCTTTTCCTTGTCTTGCTCATCTACAGGAATACCAAACATAGATGTCATTTCAATGTCAGACATTGGAGCAATGACCAAATCTGTCGGTTCATTAATCTCAATTGTATTCCAATCGATACATACAACCTCCTCAACATTATCAACTGCCTCTTCTGCATCTGCCTCCGCTCTTAACACTGCCAATTCAGTAACTAAAGGCCCTATCTGCCTTTGTGCAGACCAATCATCCTCAGCAATCTGGCAAGTCAATTTCGATGCCACATATCCAACACTACTAGGAAAAGGGTTATAGGTGGGTGACATTCTGTGGCGCACCAATTTTCGTGCGCCACAGAAATATGTTTCTGTGGCGCACCGTGCTTGGTGCGCCACAGAAAGTCACATTTCTGTGGCGCACCTGGCCACATGCGCCACAGAAATGTGACCATTTCTGTGGCGCACCAAGCACGGTGCGCCACAGAAAGTCGTCTAGGGGACTGGTGAATTTTGGAAAAAAAAATTCTGTGGCGCACCTGGATTGGTGCGCCACATAAAGGTGACATTCTGTGGCGCACCAAGCTTGGTGCGCCACAGAATTTTTTTCTTCGGATCACACACACACACACCCCCCCCCCCCCCCGTGGATCGCCTTTTTAGTCTTGTAGGAAGTAAAATAAAATGATAAAAATTCAATAAATAAAATCCTTTGCGATGTAGTTAGGTATGAGTGTCTAGTAGGTCTAGAAATTTTGAAATATGAATTTTAACCTTTTTTGCAACAAATGAAAAAAAAATCTTGTAACGGCCATAACTTTTGCATACGACGTCGAAAAAATGCGAATAATACCTTAAAAAAAACTAGAGAAAATTTCGGATTCGATCGCACCCGGGTTTACCCGGTCAGCAATTCACAGAATCCTCAAATTCCAAACAAAAAAAAGTTATGGCCAACAGAAAAATTTTCCCAGCAAAATAAAAAAAATCCAAAAAAAGGGAAAAAAAATTATGTGGCGCATGTGCCAAGGATGCGCCACAGAATTACTGGGCGGGATTCGAAATTTTGAATCCCGCCAGCCCCCTTCTCCCTCTCTTTTCCCTTTTCTCCTTCTCTCCTCCACTTCTCCCTCCACTTCTCCTCTTCCTTTCTCCTCTTTCCTCCTCCTCTACACTTCTCTCCCCTTCTCCTCCCTCCTCCATCTCTTCTCCTCTCCTCCACATCTTCTCTACTCCTCCTCCACCTCCACCTCCACCCCCACCTCCACCTCCACCTCCGGCGACCTCCTCCACAACTCCGGCGACCTCCACAACTCCGGCGATCACCCTCCACAACCCCGGCGACCTCAACCTCCGGTGACCTCCTCCTCCACCCCGGCGACCTCCACCTCCGGCGACCTCCTCCACCACCGGCAACCTCCTCCTCCACTCCGGCGACCTCCTCCTCCACCTCCGGCGAACTCCGGCGAACTCCGGCGACCACCATCCTCCACCAACCTCCGGCGACTCCCTCCTCCACCCATCTACGGCCTCCAAAAAAACGAAACGAAATTCCGGCGACCAGATCTAGATCTGGCCAGATCCAGATCTAGATCTGGCCGCCCTTTTTTTTGAAATTCAAAAAAATTCTATGGCGCATGGTAAGAGGGGTGCGCCACAGAAATATTTCTATGGCGTACGGTGGGTGGGTGCGCCACAGAAATATTTCTGTGGCGCACGGAGGAGGTGCGCCACAGAATAAAATTTTAGTGGTGAGATTTCTGTGGCGCACCCAACAAATTTGCGGGGTGCGCCACAGAATGTCAAAAAGGTGCGCCACTGATAGCCTTTTTCCTAGTAGTGCAACCCTAGATGCAGGGTTCAGAGCTACGAGCTCTGCCAAAAAAAGAACACTTTTGCTTGTCCAGCCGTCTCGCCGATCGATTTCTTCTACCATTTCTTCCCCTGTCTCAATCCTAACATACTCCTGTTTCCAATCATCGAACCGTAACAAAGAAACTTCTTGTTCTGGCCCCCAAATCACACTCTCCCCAATTTTTTCCACCACATTCCTCACGGCCTCCTCTTCCTTCAATTCTAGGTCTTGGGGATCAAATTCTTCAAAAGGTATATCCCATTCAACCATCGTCTCTCTCTCAATCATCCGCATGCTGCCATCAAGCAACACTGCCTTGGAGGGAAAGAATTTGATCAAAAATTTGAATTTACCATGTCCCCTGTTTTTTGGCGACCAAGGTGAGTTAGAAGTCGAGGTAGTAAGCAAATAGAATTGAAATTAAGTTTCAAGCCTCGGGAAATTACCCATTACTTGTCCCCTCTCCCGGTTCCATCTCGCCGCCGTCCACAATCTACGCTCAAAAGGGCGCCCTCAGATCTAATGTGAGAATGATGGGAGAGGAATTAGGGTTTCGAATGGCACTCACCACGTCCGCCGTAGAACGAAAGCGCCGCCGCCCTCTGAAAAAGTTCCGCTGCCGCCCCCGCCGTCGAGAACGTTTCCCCACCGCCGCCGGTGCCGACAGAGAATGTCACGCGCGCGCTCGGTCGGAAACGCTCGAATGGCACTCACCACGTCCGCCGTAGAATGAAAGCGCCGCCGCCCTCTGAAAAAGTTCCGCTACCGCCGCCGTCGATAAGGAAAGGTGAGCTCCGCCGCCGCCAGAGAAGGTCACGCGCGCTGGGTCGGAAAGCGGTTGGTTTGTCTGGGTTAGCACCTGATACTAATTAGGACCATCATGTTTTAATCAACTGTCTCATCTAACCTAACTGTCTCCTTAACGGCCGTTATATGGCTATTGGGGCCCTGAGCTATTTCCAACCAAAACAGCGTCGCATGCGAGCTATTTCCAGGAAAAACGTCGCTTCAAATCCAATAGCGATGAAAAACGTCGCACAGGAGCTATTAACCCGTAGTACACTGTATTAAGTAATGGGGCCGGCAGCGGTGTGGATACAGGCTCCTCGCAGCGACGCCATGTTTGGCGTCCCATTGCAGCTAGCGAACGCTATTTTAGCGTCGCCTGCAGCGCGTCCCGAGGTGCAGCGATTTGCACTGCAAATGTGGCGTTCCGTGCCGTTTACCGCACCTCCAATTACTTGCACTTTACCCTATTCTATTCTATTCCTTTTCTTTTGCAAAGAGACACGGGAAAGAAAAAGAGACTACCTTGTTCGCTCTGCTGCAACAGATACTACATGCATGGGCAGCATTATATACCAAGTGATTCATGCACGTAAGGTATTCATTCCACAAAAGCAAGCTGCGGTATAAATAATCGAGGCCACATCTTACGCTCATTGCTACAAAGTGCACCCCCCCATCAAACTGCAGTGCACTATATGTACAGCTAAATTTGGAGTGGACGCGCCAAATTAGTAACGTATTAAGGTGACGTTTTCTCATGGATCATTTAATTACTCTCTGTCCACTCATTGACAGGTTTTTTTGTTTGTCCACTCATTATTATCAGTGACAGGTTTTTTAATTAATTAAAATCCTTTCTTTGGGCTTGGCTGGTTATATTAACTTCTCATAGAAGGCACCAAATTAATAATACCTAGCTAATTAATAAACTAGAGTCGTAATTTACAATGATGTATTGATCATGTATTCCCTCTGTTCCTTTTTAATTGATGTGAGAGGAAGAATAAAATGAACTAGCGATAGTTCATTTGTAAGTTAATTAAATAGGAAACGGAGGGAGTATATATAATGAAAGCAATGCACATGACTACTAATAAAATCGATGAATGCATGCATGGATGGCCAGATATATCGCAAGCAGTGGCGATGGGCTTCCAACCATGGGTGCCGGAGCAGGACAGCAACTGGGAGATCAGGGTGGGGGTGCTGCTGAGCCTCCTCCTCCAGGTCCTCCTCATCTTCCTCGGCCCAACGCGCAAGTGCTCCTCCTACCCGTACCTCCGCTTCGCCGTCTGGTCCGGCTACCTCCTCGCCGACTGGGTGGCCGACCTCGTGCTCGGCCTCATCCTCAACAACATGGGCTTCATCGGCGGCGTCGGCAGCAGCAGCCCCATCATTTTTGCCTTCTGGACGCCGTTCCTGCTGCTCCACCTGGGCGGCCCCGACACCATCACCGCCTACTCCCTCGAGGACAACGAGCTTTGGCTCCGCCACCTCATCGGCCTCCTCTTCGAGCTCTCCTCCGTCATAATCATCTTCGGCTGCTCCGTACGCGGCAACCCCATGATCCTGGCCAGCGTCCTCATTCTTGTTGCGGGCGTCATCAAGTACGTCGAGCGCACCTACTCGCTCTACCGCGGCAGCATCAAAGGCTTCAGCAACAACATCCCCCAGCTGAGAGAATTTCCGCACCTGGCCAGCTACAGTAGCATCGAGGCGCAGGCGTACTACATGTTCCGGTTCTTCCAACCTCTCTTCGTCGGGATGGCCACCATCAGTTCCGACCAGCTCAAGGTGACCCAGAACTTCTTCCTGGGCCGCAAGCCGTCAGAGGCATTGAAGATGATCGAGCTAGAGTTGAACTTCGTCTACGACATGATGTACACCAAGGCGGCCGTGACGCACAGCCGGGCCGGCTGGGTCCTCCGCTTCATCTGCTCCGGCTGCATCGTCTCCGCGCTCGCCATCTTCTTCTCCCACGGCAAGGGTGGCATGAAGCGCATCGATGTCGGCATCACGTACGCGCTTCTCCTGGGAGCACTGGCGCTCGACGTGGCCGCGATGGCCATGCTCCTATTCTCTGACCGCGCCGCAGTCTTCCTCCAGGAGTCGCGGCGGTTCAAGTGGTTGGGGCGGCTGACCTCGGCAGCCCGCAGGGCGTGGCGGCCGCGGCGCTGGTCAGAGACGACGTCGCGGGTGAACCTCATCAGCGACTGCCTGGACGAGCAACAGCACCATTCCACATGGCGGTGCTGGCTCATGATGGCCAAGATGCGAAGCGTCGCCAAGAAGCTCCGTGACTTGTTCTTTATCCGGCACAAGAAGCGTGAGGAGGAGGAGGTGCCCCCTCTCCTCGATTTCATCTTCCGCGGTGTCAAGGACGACGTGGAGGAGTGTCGGTCAAACCCGCGCAATATTACTCTGATGTGCAACAGCCGAGGCGAGCGCGTCCTCGAACGCCTCAAGTCTGGCATCAAGAGCGGCCGCGACCGCGAGTGGCTAATGACCAGCGTGAAGAAGGACGACTTTGACGAGTCCCTGCTGATGTGGCACATCGCGACGGACGTATGCCTCGTCGACGTCGACGGCGGAGAAGAAGAGCTGACCAAGCGGAGGCGGCTCGTCAGCGAGACCCTGTCGGAGTACCTGCTGTACCTGCTGGTGAAGCAGTCAGAGATGGTGTCGGCGAAGATGGGTGTGTGGCGCTCGCGGTATCAGGACACGCGTGGTCATGTCAAGGAATTTGTGGCGAATAATCTCGACCACGACGGCGCGCGGAGGCAGCTAGCGGGCCTCAAGTCCGTCGACCGGCGTGGCATGTCGGTCCTGTTCGATGCGATCCACATAGCCCAGATTCTGATGCAGCTGCCAACGGGGCTGAGGTGGGAGGTGGTGTCAGGGGTCTGGAAGGAGATGCTGATGTATACAGCGTCCAAGTGCCTGGCCACCACGCATATACGGCAGCTCAACCGTGGCAGCGAGCTCATCACCCTCGTCTGGTTACTTAGGGAGAACATGGGCGTGGGTGAGCTCCAGCTTGCGAAAACACACCACATGATGACATGAACCAACCAATGTAATCCCTCTGACCCAAAATGACCCCAACTATAGGTTGCGTGCTAGATAAAGTGGTCCACGATTGACCTGGTTTATACTCCAGTAAATAGTATTCACATTTATAGCTCCAAATTAATTTATCATGAAAATATATTTCGTAATTAACATAATAGTATTTTTTAGATATCATAAATATTAATTTTTTTGTTGGGAAGTCTAGAACTAGCCCCTTTTATAGCTGGCCGCGGAGGCAGTTGGGGTACAAATGACCTTCGCCAGCCCTCCAACCACAATTTGAGGTGGGGGCAGGAGCGCGGCATGCAAGACACGACCGCGGACGCGCGTCGAGGCGCTGGCGTACGGTATAGGGAGGCTGGTTCGGTCACTCCCGGTGGGGCCCGCCTGTTGGTCACAGCAAGGACGAGCAGCCTGCCACGCGAAACAGACTGAAACCGCCCTATTCATCCTTTACTAATTCACAATTGCCTCCATCATTAGCTCAACCAAAAGTACCATTGGATGGACCTTCATGAGTACTCCAATTTTGATCACAGGCACTTGGTCTAAATCGATTTGGTTTGCCCTCTAAGAATTCCCTAAGATAGGTAAACCGAAACTGAACTCTGAATTTCAAAAATCCAATTACGTCCATGACTTTCAGTAGCGCTTGGCAGTTTTGAGAGCTGATTTCAAAGGTGCAAATGTGCTCCAAAAGAAGTGAGACTTGCTCCATTGTTTCCTCCATAATGTATACTCCAACTCCTAGTAAGGAATCCAATTAAATTGCCATAGAAAATTGGAAGATAAAAATTTCCCAACATGCCATCTCGCTGCTGTCAAACCATGACTTAGAAAAATTCAGGGCTGACTAGGACTTACAACTTTCATAAAAGGCGCATAGCCATAAAAATAATTTAAGTCCGCTTTTTGAATCAGTCAAACTAAATCATTCCAGGGGCAATTCTGGTCAATTCTGACTTTGACTTATCATTTCATGTGACCTTTTGATTCCAATCTCCATGAAACTTTTTGGGCAAGCACTATGCATGAATACCATGGTGGGCATATAAAATTGGTACCTTCAAACATTATCCAAGCATTTATTTGAAGAAGGTCATCTGTTAAGCATAGTCGAATTGTTTGCACTGCACTGTTGTCAAGATCGATGCTCAGCATATCCATGTTGATGCACTACAGTGCCTAGCTGGTGACTAACACCTAGGGTGTTACACACCGGAATGGCCGTCGCCTCCATGGGCGCCGTGGCCTCCTCCATCGGCGCCACCTTCGGGATCAGCTCTACTTCCGCCACGCCGGCCATGTTGGCGTGACCGGGAAGTGGGAGAAGGAGCTGTGGACGATTCACCTTGGGTGGTGCCTTGTGATAGCTGTTGGGCGTGAGCAGCGATGAGATGCACTTGGAGTATGCCCATGTCGGGGCTTGGAGTCCCAGCCATGGCAATAGCAGCAGCAATGTTGGCCATTGGAGTCTTCAGTACTCGGTGCTAACCCACCTGATCGAACTCGACGAGTAGATCCCGTGCCACGTGGCCGCGGTCTGCGTCAGCTTCAGCTTGGCGGCGCCGCGTGCGATCAACATTCCTTCCTTCATGAACGGCACACTGAGAGGTTGTTTCGTTGTCGACCGGGGGTTGGTCGTCGCTAACGGTGTAGATGCGCCCGCCGAAGCCCGGGGAGTACTGAGGGATGTCAGTGAAGTCATCGAACTCCCCCTGGGTGACTATGCGGGTGACGTCACCTGTCGACGATTTCCCCTCCTCCAAGATGGTGGAGAGGGACGCCATGCAGCACATGTTCGAAGATACGTTGTCCGCCACCGACTCCAGGTGGCGCTGAAAAGCAGTGGAGGCGTTGATGAAGCCGAAAAGGTGGACGCTTGGACGCCCCTCCGGCCAGTCCCGTCGATCGCCTGATGGAGCATCATGGGCGAGGAGTGGTCGGAGGTGCACGGTACGCCCCTCCGGGGTGGCAGTGATGGCCAGATCGGAGTCGAGTGTCAAGACATTGTCGGCCCGAGCCGGACGCGCTCGTTGCAGAGCGTAATATCATCATCGTCCCTAGTTGCAACAAGATCGAAAATAGCAGATTCGACCAAGGACGAACACTCACGTAAGGCGGTAGTGACCCGGTCGAAGTCCTCGAGCAGGTCATCGATGTCGTGGTTGAATCTTGGCTCGTAGTGAGGAAGCGGTGGACGTGTCGCCGGACGCTCTGCCGGAGATGAGGTTGGTGAAGAGTCGACCGATGCAGATTGGATATGGACCGGCACGGTGGTGTCGACGCCTGAATCGGCATCGATGAAGCAAGTGACGGAGCCGATGATGAACGAGGGTCCGCACAGCTGCTATGCCTCGCCGCCCCCGATCCGCATGCTCGGCATAGTAGGCGAGAACGCCAGGAAGAAGATGCGCTTCGCCTCGTGGACCGCTAGTGCGGCGGGGAGCGCCGGCACGCGCGGCGTGGAGCGGCCGCGGCGAGGTCCGCCTCGGGGCGCGGCCAGGTGGGTCGTCGTTGGGGAGCAGGCCGCGCCTGTCAAGGAGCGAGGCGCGGCCGGCGGGGAGATGGGCGAGGTCCACCTCGCGGCGTGGTGTGGAGCGGCCGCGGCGAGGTCCGTTGGGACGCGGCCAGGCAGGTCGTCGGCGGGGAGCAGGGCGTGGCCGATGGGGAGCGGGGCGCGGCCGGCGGGGAGCTGGGCGAGGTGTGGCCGGCGCGGCGAGGTCCGCCTCGCGGCTCGGCGTGGAGCGGCACTGCGGCAGGCAGGTCGTCGGCGGGGAGCAGGGCGCAGACGACAGGGAGCGAGGCACGGCTGGCCGGGAGCTGGGCGAGGTGCGGCCGGCACGGCACGCTGACGCGGCGCGTCGTGATTCGTCCAGCGCGTCGCGTCAGCGCTGACGTGGCCTAGCCGTTGCAATATAGCCGTTTTTGAGCTCCAAAAAATCCAAAAAAGATTGCAAAAAATTCAAAATTTCATCCCCCATACATCTATAAATACCCATGCCCGGGTTGAGCTCAATTCACACCCATTTGAGCTCTCCCACACTCCTCCTCTCATTTCACACTCCTTCTCCACCGCCAATTGGAGTCCAAACACCCAAAGTTTCTTCGACCTCCTCAAGTTTTCTATTTCAAGTTTTCCTTAATAAAATTTGTAATCTTAATTTTAAATTATTATGTAATTTTCTATTTCAAGTTTTATGTAATTCCCAAATTTTTAAATTCAATAAACAAAATTTGTTGTGTTCATTTACGTGCTCAAACGAGAGAGAATGAAATGGTTAAGTCTGAAATAGAAAAGCTGACGTGGCTGTTGGCTGTGGATTGGAGTGCTGAGGTCGAGAGCAGGATCGAGAGCTGACGTGGCGCTGACGTGTCTGGGTCGATAAGACCCAGTTGAGTCGGTGGATTGGAACCAGCCTTAGACTATCTCCAGCAGCTTACTCATCCCATTACTCATCTCATCTCTCATTTCAAATTTCACTCTGTAAACAGTGTCATCTACAGTGCACAACAGTGTTTTGCACAACTGCATCCACGATCTGCTGAAGATAGTCTTAGGATGTGTTCGGTTCTAGAATTAGGAGGAATGGGACGGGACGGAACCATCCCTAGCACTCGTTCCTGTGTTCGGTTGGAGCGAAAGGACGGAACTGAGTAGTCCCCCAGAATGGAATATTCGCTGAAGATGCGGAACGCGGTCATCCGGCTGAATCGGCCAGACCTGGTGGAACGCGTGCGATTAGCGCCCTCCTCTCTCTCACCTCTCGCTAATCCTCTCCTCTCTCTGGACCAGCTCGGGCGATGGGGGGCCAGCTCGAGGGTGCGGGCGGCTGGTCGCGACGGCCAGGCGACGGCGGCGGGGCCGGACGGAGCGGAGGCGGCGACGGCCGAGCTCGTCGGCCTCGGCCCATCCTCCCCGTGCTCCCCTAGCGACGGCCATGGCGACGGGGGGGCCAGCTCGACGGCGGCGGGGCCGGACGGAGCGGAGGCGGGGCGTCCACGCGGCGGCCAGGCGGCGGCGGGGCCGGATAGAGCGGAGGCGGGGCGTCCACGTGGCGGCCAGGCGGCGGCGGAGCAAGGACGGCCACGCGGGCAGCGCGAGGCGGGGCCGGACGTCCCCTCGTGACCAGTAGGCAGCGCGGCGTCCACGCGGCGGCGGAGGCGGGGCCGGGCGGCCTGAGGCGCGAAGCAAGGACGGCGGCGGTGGCCAGCAGGCGGCGGCGAAGCAGGGACGGCGGCGGTGACCTCTGATCTGATTAGGTCTAATTAGGGATTAATTGATTGCTAGATTAAATTAGGATCTAATTAATTACATGTTTAAATTAATTTGATTCCATTCCATTCCACCGTTCTAAAATCAACCGAACACTCTGATGAAACGGGATGGAATGGAATATCATGGAACCGTCCCGTCCCATTCTCCTCTATCCCAGAACCGAACACATCCTTAGAGGATCTGATTCCGACGAGCGGCCGGCACGCAAAGCAGCTCGTCCGCCTCGCTTTTTCTTTTTTCTTTTTTATGCCCGTTCTGTCCGACTTTTTATAAAAAGAAAGAAAAGGGAATCTGATTCCGGCGAGCGGCCGGCACGCAAAGCAGCCCTCTTGGCGTCCGCCTCGCTTCAGCAGAGTACCCCTCCCCTGCCCCCTCTAACCTCATCGTCCGTCCTGGAACCTCATCGTCCCTAGTACCCCTCCCCTGCCCTCCCGCGAGCGCCGGAATTGGAAGACCCCGCGCCCAAGCCGGGCGCGCGCGGAGATGGCCGCGCCGGCCGTGGGGAAGCGGGTGCTCGACACGGGCTGGCTCGCCGCGCGCTCCACCGAGGTCGAGCTCACCGGCGTCCAGCTCACCACCACCGACCCACCGGCGGCCGGCCCCGACACCGCGGCGCCCTGGATGCCCGCCGCCGTCCCCGGCACGTACGTGATTTTCTCCGTCCTCCCTGCCTGCTCTCCCCCCATAAGAATTCTGCCGCTGCTGCTCGTACCTAGGATTCGTGGGTAATGGTATCCGTGCTTCGCAGTGTGTTGGGGACACTGCTGAAGAACAAGCTCATCCCGGACCCCTTCTACGGGCTGAACAACCAGGCCATCATCGACATCGCTGACTCCGGGAGGGAGTACTACACCTTCTGGTTCTTCACCAGCTTCCGGTGCGCCCCGGTACGCAGAAATGCACCTGCCTCAGCTCCCTTGCAATGGAATGTTAGTTGTTTACCCGTGGCAATTGGAATGGCACGAGTCTTTACTGTCGTGCAGTGATTCTAAGGCTGGTGCCAGTGGGGGCGGTAGTGGAGGCGATACCGCCCCGCACCGGGCGAGAGGCGGGCGAGAGGCGGGCGGGACGACAGCGGCGGGCGGTGGTTCCCTCGCCCGGCGGTAGCGCCCGCTACCGCCCCGCTGTCGCCCGCGCTGGCGGCGAGAGGGAGGCGAGGAGGAGGCGATAGGGGGGCGGTGCGTTGGCGGGTGGCGGCGAGAGGGAGGCGAGAGGCGGGCGTGAGAGGCTGACGTGTGGGTCCGCCTGGAAGAAAAGGGAAGGAAAAAAAGGTGACGTGGCTATAGCCTGGGACTACAGCCCATGCACTGGCACCGTGAGGTGAGAGTGGGGTGAGAGTGCGGTGAGAGTGGGGGTAAAAGCTGACGTGGCGGGCGATAGTGAGGCGGTGCACTGGCACCAGCCTAACGAGTTGGTAATGTCTGACCTGTCTCTCCCACTGTCAGTAGCACTATATGTTTTTTACTGCAGGCACTCTTTATCCGGATAGATGTACTGTAGAGTGCTAACAGCACAAACTGTAGCTTTGCTCAGGCATAGAGTTTTAGGGGGGGGGGGCAAGGCGGTTGCTTCCTCAGCAAACAGTTTAAGCTGACTGCTGTCCAACTGAACTATGTTTTGAGCCTAAGCTGTAGAACCGAACTATCTGTGTTGTTAATAGCTTTCTCTTGTTCAACAGTTCATTTATGTCCCAGCAGAATCACCTTCCTTGAGCGTAGAGAAGACTTTTTGTCAAGAGTGAAGCAAGGGTAGAGTACTCCGTTAGCACCAACCAAATTGGTGCATCCTGTATGGTCAATTGATAGACTTTTCATTCACTTCTGACTGTACATAAGCCTTGTGGTCCCTCTTCGTCCATTAATATAAGGCTTATTTTGGCCTCTCAGTTTCACACGTTTTTTGACCAACAATTGGTTTAAAAAGATGTGAGTCACGGGACACAAAATTGATATCACTGGATTCATGTTTGAAAGAATGATTGTGAGTTTATAGGTATTAACAAAATAGTATAGAAAGGATTTAGAGTCAAAGGCCGATTTTGAGAAGTCAAAAGAAGCCTCACACTGATGGAGTGAGGGAGTATTAAAGTGATGCTGCAGCAGTGATACACAGCTGCTTGCCTTTTCCCTGTTCAAAACTATCAACGTTAATGAATGGCAAAACTGGAACTGTTTATTGATGTAACACTTGACTTCTTATCTTTTACAACTGCTACTTTTGGACACTTCAGCACATGCATGGTGAAATCTTGATGCCTATGAAATTAATGTATCAATGTTTTTTCTACCTTCATCTTTAGTCAGGAGATCAACATGTGACCTTAAACTTCCGTGGAATAAACTACTCGGCAGAAATGTACTTAAATGGGCACAAGGAGGTACTTACGAAAGGAATGTTCAGAAGGCACACCATTGATATTACTGGTATTCTCCATCCTGATGGTAACAATCTGCTTGCTGTTCTGGTTCATCCTCCTGATCACCCTGGTGCTATTCCTCCTCAGGGAGGCCAGGGTGGTGATCATGAGGTTAGTCACATACTCAGTCTTTTTTTTCACGGAAAATGGTTTCTCATCAGAATTGTGAAGTGCAAAAATTTACCATTTTAGCAAAGTTTGAACAAGATCCGTGTTGCCTATTGGCCCCTGTCTTTTTTCCCCTCAGAGTCACGGTGTTCGAGGAGTTCAGTTGCTTAATATCATGCATAACTGATTGTACCTGGCTTGAATTGTAATAGTGATGTTTCTTCTAGCAAAAGATCTGAAAGTCAAGGTGGAACATGAAATGTCTTGCACCGTGCACACATTCTATTTCAGAAGCCCTGTTCTATTGTTGGGTATTCTGATGCATTTAGGGTATGCATTGCAGTTTTCTTATATATCTCTGCAGGCCACAATATGTAGATTGTTGCACTTTTTGGAAGTCAATATTCCATTGGCTGGTGAAAAGCCCTTCTCCCTTCAAGTAGTGAACATTCCACTATGTCTCTCCTGCACAAGTGAGAATTGCACTTTGCAGTTTACTGTATAGTCTGATTTATGTTTGAAACACTTAAGGAAGAGTTCATTAGAAAAAAACACTTAATGAAAGATGTGTGAATTGTTCGTTGTCTTTCTTTTTGTGAGGTATGATCATATGCATAAGTTATATAAATAGAAATACAACGGTGCTCCATGGTATGCCTGTCCTAGTTAATAATCTCAATATGTTGTCATCTAGGTTGACTTTAAAATTGAACTTCTAAAGGTTTACTTAAATTTATATGTGCTACATACCTGATTTTTTTTAAAAAAATTGGACTATTTGCAACATGCTGAGATTATATACTAGGATGCGCCATACATATACCATGAAGCACCATATCCGCATTATTATATGAAATATACTTTGTCACCACTGGTTAACTTTTCTTCTTAAAAGGAGTATTTTCAACAAGAGTACAACTTATGATTAATGCATGGCCACATCGTTCAATGTGATCGTTTCAGATTGGTAAAGATGTTGCTGCACAATATGTTCAAGGATGGGACTGGATGTGCCCAATAAGGTAGCTTGCTATTTCTACGTGGTTTTAAAGCATATTGCTTGTTCCACTTGGCATTGTACTGACACCAACTGATACTTGCCTCTCTCTCCTTGTATCTTGTAAATTGATAAGGATTCACTAGCTTGTAGAATTCTGCAAGTACCATATATATGCTAAATTTGACAACCTGTCACCCTCTCCGTGTACATTCTCTGCTTTTATGTTAGCTTATCGTAATATGGTGCTAATTGCTAAACTTCCCTCAGATGGTTTGATAAGAAATTATGCACTCGCATCAGAATACGTGATGTATCATGTACTTTTCTTAATTTACTTGATAATATCATAATTCCAGTCGATATCAATTATTGTGAAGACTAGGGCCAATATCTGATTTCTTTTGGACATATGCTTACCAATCACAATAAATTGTTTGTGTCATTAAGTTTTTCATTTCCATCTTTTTCCTGATATTATTGTACTTACAGCAATTCGCAACATAAATAATTTCCAACAGTTATCTCTCTCTTTTTGTTGTTTTGGTCACCCAAGGGACCGGAACACAGGTATTTGGGATGAAGTATCAGTTTCCATTACTGGGGTAAGTCCATGAGTCCTTGTTCTCTTTTATTAGTATTTGTTCCATCTTGTTGCTCTTTAGATTATTACCATGGATATTGCAAAGAGGAGATACAAATGAAGAAAATTGCCTGATTATTTGCAAAAAAGGAAAGTGTACTTGATTGTTGACAGCATGTGATTTTTTTAAAGCAAATCACGGTACTTATATCTGTATTTTTTCTTCTCTTTCCAGCCTGTGAACATAACTGACCCCCATCTGGTCTCAACTTTTCATGATGATTTTAAGAGGTCATACCTGCACTGTACATTTCAGCTGGAGAACAAAAGTTCCTCTATTGCAGATTGTGCAGTGAAAATCCAGGTTTCAACTGAAGTTGAGGGGACTATTTGCTTGGTGGAACATCTTCAAAGTTATGCGATAGCAGCCCCTCACTCAGTTCTCGAGTACACTATTCCTCCTGTAAGTTATTGGTCCAGTTAACCACATATACAGGCATTACTAGTTTTCTTATTGCCATGATGGCTATCTGTAGTACCACAGCCAGTCAGTCAGTTTCTCTGCCCTGTTTAGCTGCCACAATAGAATCTCCCTGAGATGCATTGGCTAGTGAAGGTCATTGTCACCCAGCGGATCAGGATTCGATTCTCCACCTTCTACATATTAATGCTAGGATGGATCTCCCCCCTATTCCTGGGCAGGGAAAAATGTGGCAGGGAAATCCTTTTTTTTTCCTCTCTTGGTACGTCAAGTGTTGTGGCTGACCTTTCTTATCAGTCACTACTGTTAGAGATTAGTTTCATAGTTTGTTGCCCCGCCAAGCTGGAGCTGTGCTTGTCTAGGCTTTTCATGCATCGCACGCATGCTGTGCGGTTGCCGTGCATGCGCATATCATGCCCGGCCAACAAACAGCTCCCTCCTAATCTTGTTTCCATAAATCTTGAGGTGATTGCCCTGGTTGTTGGCATATATGTAACGCAGATCAAGTCTTCAATGTTATGACAGTTATGAGTGATATATCCACTATCAACTGCGTAGAATTTTAGGTAAATGAACTATCAACTGAGCAATTATAACATGTTACCACACCGGAATTTGGATTTAATTTATTTTAAGTGCGTAAGATTCCTGGATGCAACTAAAGCTAGCTAGTCATAAATAATTTATGGAATGCTAAACAAAGACATTCAAATATTTAATTGATGTGCATTTTGAGGCATTCAAGTGCTTCACCTGACAAATAGCTTTAGTACCGTAGTTTTGGATTGTGGCTGCTTTTACTCTGCGGTTTCGTTTTATTTTTTCTAGATAAATTAAATTATCAACTACTTGAAGACATCTCTTTTGGGCCTTTAACAGAGAGATTTTATTAGAATCAATTAACTAACTAGACTCCATGAGCTGCCAACTTGACATGCACATGAGCACTACAACACCAGAACATAGAAAACCCCCTCTACTGTCTACCTCATAACTAGAAAAACAGCCTATGTTGCTTCAACCATGGTCACACAATTTTCTATTGTGTAACTGCATGAGGACCTAGGTGTGAGCTGCAAACTTGATATGCACTCGACCACTATGACACCAGAACATACTATATTGTTATGTTAACATTGGAAGCTGCTCTATATCCTACCTCATAACTAGAAAACATCCTATGTTGCTTAAAACCATGGCCACACAATTTTTCTATTTATAAATGCATAAGGACCTAGGTGTAAGCATACTGTTTCCATACAACATCCTCTAGTGATAATTCTTTGAAGCAAGAGGCCAAGAGGGCTCCGATACACAAAGTGGTTAACTTCGTTATCTATGAAATATCGTTTTGTAGTTATTCTTCTATAAGCCAAACCTGTGGTGGCCAATGGCATGGGAAAGCAATCCCTTTACAATGTCGAGATTAGTGTGGATGTCAAAGGATTTGGTGAGTCTGATTCATGGAGCCACTATTTTGGATTTCGTAAGATTGAGAGTACAATTGATGAGTCTACTGGTGGGAGGGTAACAACTTTAAAAAAAAAATCTAGTGGACAATACTTGAGCTCTTAAAACAAGCTTGTGCATGTGTAATCTGTAGGATCTTCAAGGTAAACGGTGAACCTATTTTTATTCGAGGAGGGAACTGGATATTGTCAGATGGCCTCCTTCGATTAACGAAGAAGCGATATATGACTGATGTCAAGTTCCATGCTGATATGAATTTCAATATGATTCGCTGTTGGGGTGGTGGATTGGCAGAGAGACCAGATTTTTATCACTTCTGTGATGTTTATGGTTGATGGTAAGCTTTTATTTTCTAAATTGAATTTTATGGTGTATTATCCAAATTATGAAACATTATATATTAATGAAGAATGCAATTTCTCAAAAAAAAAAAATCAAAGAACATGATTTTTTGTTTACTTTTGAAGTTTCTCGAGCAATCATTTCTTCTTGAAGTAACTAGCTCTGTGTTGCTGGATTCTGTAAACAAGATTAGACGAACTGGATTGGTGTAGTTTTATTTATTAGATACTGCATCTACTCTCGTGAGTTCTTGATCATTAGTTTACAACACGACATTTTAGGGAAATAACTTTTTAGTACATTCCTGCTGGTTTGCTTCCATATCTGCATGATTGCTTACAGGATGGAAACATTTCCTACAGGTTTTGCAGGATTTCGGATAACTGGAGATGTTGATGGCCGAGGAATTCCCTCATATCAAACCCTGATTGCCCGCTGGATCATGATCTCTTTCATTCTATGTGCTAGAGATACCATCAAATTACTCAGGAATCATGCTAGTCTAGCTTTGTGGGTTGGTGGTGTAATGAGCAGGTCCCGCCAGTTGATATTAACAGTGCACTAAAGAATGATTTGAAGCTTACATCCTATGTTTGTAAGTTGCCAGAAGATCAAAGGTCAAGAAAAATATTTATCACAAGAATCAAACTGATCCAAGTAAATACCTAGATGGCACTCGGGTATATGTCCAAGGATCACTGTGGGATGGTTTTGCCAATGGGAAGGGTGATTTCACTGATGGTCCGTATGAGATTCAATATCCAGAGAGCTTCTTCAAGGATAGTTTCTATAAATATGGGTTTAACCCTGAAGTTGGTTCTGTGGGGGTTCCAGTAGCTGCAACAATTAGGGCCACAATGCCTCCAGCAGGATGGAGCATTCCAATTTTCAAGAAAAGAATGGACGGGTACATTGAAGAAGTCCCAAACCAAATATGGGATTACCACAAGTACATTCCCTATTCGAAACCAGGGGAGGTCCATGATCAGATTGAACTATTTGGACACCCAAAGGATCTTGATGATTTCTGTGAAAAGTAGTTTGCTTCTATAACCTTTTCATCACAACTTTGTGCTTAAGCATTTTAAGCATCGTAAGCTTTATCTCTAATGGCATATTTAATTTCCAGGCACAGTTGGTCAACTATGTTCAGTACAGAGCACTTCTGGAGGGAGGACTTCTTTCATGTGGACAAAATTTACAGGTGTTCTACTTTGGAAGACAACAAAACCCGTGGACTGGACTAAGAGGACAGTTATATGATCATCTCCATGACCAAACTGCTGGATTTTATGGTTGCCGTTGTGCTGCAGAACCAGTTCATGTCCAACTGAATTTGGCCAGTTACTTCGTAGAGGTGCTTTCTGCAATTTAGCACATTTGCTCCAAGTCAGTTTCCTATAAATTAACACATGCAAAGTGACTTTGTAGGTGGTAAACACTACAGCTGATGAACTTGCAGACATGGCTGTAGAAATTTCGGTATGGGATCTAGATGGTATGTCCCCATATTATGAAGTTACCGAGAAAATAGTGGTACCGCCAAAGAAAGTGAAGCAAATCATCGAGATGAAATACCCTCAGATGAAGGATGCCAAGCCTGTTTATTTTCTCCTACTCAAGCTCTTCAGGCTTTCAGACAACAAGATACTCTCCAGAAACTTCTACTGGCTACATCTTCCGGGAAAAGACTACAAATTGCTGGAGCAATATCAGAAGAAAAAGATTCCACTGAGAATTGAATCTGAAATTACTGTCTCAGGTTCCATAACACAAGGTAAGAATGACCATAGAGAACAGTCAAAGAATGATGCTACTCAGGAGAGACAGGGAGATGGTGGCCTGTGGAGGAAAATACACAGTGGCCTCGGCCTCGGCCTCGCAAGATCAGGTGACAACCTCAGAAAAGTTGAGGTGAGCGGGACGGATTCAGGTGTTGCCTTTTTCCTCCACGTTTCAGTGCATACCTCTGAACCATCCACCGCTGAGGAGAAATACATAGACACAAGAATCCTTCCAGTTCACTATTCAGACAACTACTTTTCGCTCACACCGGGGGAGACGATACACATTGACATCTCGTTCGAGGCTCCTCAAGGCTCCACTCCGAGGGTAGTGCTCAGAGGATGGAACCATCATCCGAACCACACCGAGGTGATCTAAGTTGCACATCGTCCGTCAAGATGTGATATTAAGATCCATGATACATTCCAATAATAAAGTGCAGGCATCAAATCGTGGTGCTGCACGAGCTGTGCATGTGAATCAGACTTTTCGGATTTCTGTCCTTTCCCATCGATGGTCGTGTAGAGAATTGTCAAATCCAGTACTCATCATTGAAACACTGGTTACGGTGTCTGGTGGGACGGGATATAACATCATTATACCGGGAAATGAACATCAATCATCTATTTGGACATTTTCTGTATCTCTACATATCTATTACCTCTACACCTAAAAAGAAATTTCGGAGACTGTTGATGTCCTCTTGAGTCTACAAGGTCTACCGACCGCTCCGCCTTTTCCGCTGTTGGCCCTACGTTGCTCGTCTGCCCCTCACCTCCCTTGTGTTTCTGAGTTCCCTACACCGGCCTTTGCTTGATATGCAATCTCCCTGCCTTCACGTCTGCCCCAGAAGTGGCGGCCAGTGTCCTCACCCCTTGCGGCATCTGCGCATTCGCCTTCAGGCAACGTATGCAGAAAATCCACACCTAGTTGCATCGAAAACCCACACTGGTTCACATCTATAAACAGACCGCCACCCTAAGCTAAAGATACTTTCCTTTTCGATCCCTTCACACAACTTGTTTCACTGCGGGTGCTCTTCCTCTCCTTTACACCTAGCATTCACTGCCCACCCAGTGTCTCCCGTTTAATCGGGTTCGGACACCACCCGCAATTCAAATCATTGAGCACGATCATTTTTTGCAAGAGCTCAAGTTAGCCATAGATGATTCAAGGAAGACGGCCTTCCCCTATGCAGCTCCACCCAACGGGCCGCCCTACGGCTGTGGGGAATGGGGCCACCGCCGGTGCCGCCGCCTCCCCTGCGCGACGCCGCTGGCGGGAGGGGAGCTGCTGGTGGGGGATGAGGGCTGCGCCGAGGGCGGGAACCGCCGGTGCCGCCGCCTCCCCTGCGCGAAGCCGCTGGCGGGAGGGGGGCCGCCGGTGGGGATGAGGGCCGCGCCAGGGGATGGGGAGGGCGACGTCGGTGAGGGAGGGCTCGGCGGGGGAGGGGTGGGGAGCGACGCTGGTGTGGTAGCCGCGAGCTCCAGGTGTGCCGCGAGCTCCAGGGTGGCCGCGAGCTCAGAGTGGCCACGCCGGTGGGGGAGGCGAGGGGCGCTACGCGGGTTGCGGCCGGCAACCAGGGATGGGTGGGTGGGGATTAGGGTTTGGGGTGTGTAACACCCAAATTCCATCACATAATATGTAATAAGAGTTTTTCTTTTCTTAAGGATATTTAAATTATCAATTAATGTGAGCCAATTAATATTAAATATCATTTTTATAATTATAGAATACAAGTGTTTGGCTTTCTTGCCAAGTTTTGTTTGGGTATTATGGTTTGTTTGTGCTGTTTTGTTTAAAAAAAAAAAGAAAAGATCCAAACCCATCTCAAACTCTCTCCTCTTCTTTTTTCGGGCCCAGCCATCTCTCTCCCTCCCTCTTTTCTTTTTCTCTCCTGAGCGGGGCCACCTTTTCTCCCCGTGGCCATCTGGCCACAACCGCCGGCCCACCTAGCTCTCTCCTCTCTCTCACTGACACGCGGGCCCACGCGTCAGGTCCTTCCCCTACCTCACGTCCTCCCTCTCTCACCCGAAACAGGAGGCCGCCGCCGGCTTTTCCCCCACCGGCCAGCCATCTCTCCATGCCCTCCCCTCTCCTTCCTCGGCCTCTCCAACTTAGTACCGGCCGCTACCCTCATTTCCCCATCCCTTATTCACCCCAAACGGACCGTTTTAAACCGCAGGAGTTTCAAAGGGCCATTAATGGCCACCGGCCATTAACCGGCCACTACCGGCGCCCCCTCTCCCTCCCGGGCCCTATAAAAGGCGCCTCGAGCCTCCCCGAGCTCTCCTAGCACCTCCCACACCTCTCCTCCCTCGCTCCTCACGCTCTCCTCAGCGCCGCCGCCCTCAACCGACCCCGCCGCCGCGTTCCTTCGCCGCCGGACTTCACCGCCGCCTCAGCTGGCGCCGCCGACCGCGCAGGTGAGATCCCCGCTCCGCCGTGCACCTCCCCGGCATTTCCTCTGCCCTGCACCGGCGCCCTCCCCCATCCTTGCTCCGGCGAGGCCGCCGGCAAGCCGCCGCCCCTCCCTCTGTTTGTGCCGGCCGAAACCCTCCTTTCCCCTCTGAGCCGTTCGATCGGGCCAACGGCCAGGATCAGCCGCCCCTCCCCTCTGAGTCCACCCATGGGCCGCCTCCGAAACCCTTATGGGCCAAAGGCCCATGAGCACACCGCCCAAAGGCCGAATTCGGCCTTTGACTGTGAACCTTAACCGGTCCAGTTCAATCGAACCGACCCAACCGGACCGAATCCGGTTCGCTACAGTAAACCCAGAAAAAAATCGGTTCTTCCTCGGTTTATTCTTTTTCTTTCCGAATTTTATTTATAATTACAATCCAATCCTTTCCTTTTACACATATGCCCTTGCTTCTTTAATTTAAGTCCTTTCTAACCCTTTTAATTCCAGAAAAATCCAGGGTTTTCATATTTTACGATCAAGCCCTCCAAACTTCTGTTATTTATATTTTTGCCCCTAAAATCTTTTATTCAAGTCCCTGAAAGTTCTGTCTTTTTACAAAAAGGCCCCTGAACCTTCTTTTATTCATATCTTTTCCGTCTTAAGCCCGTTTTTAGTGTTTTTGGTGTCAAAACCATCGTCTCGAAGAGTAGATTAATCTTAGACGCTTGTTTATTGCTTTTCCTATGTTGATGTACTGTTTTCTTTTTATTGCATGTTTTGCCCCTGTGATCGTTTAGAGGAACCGCTGATCGAGGATCGCAAGCACAAGAGCAAGGCACGTTTTTTCGAGGAAGATCACAACAGCTTTTTGAGGAAGGCAAGTGGTCTTCTCCCCAGCATATTCTATTTGAACCTAATGAAATCATGATAAACACTATATTTTATGTTATGCATTAAACTTGACGGAAACCTATTAAGGATATACCTAGTCTTTTAATCCTGAATTTCTTGTTATAACCAGGTTTTAAAATGTTTTTGCTAGAATTGCTTAGTTGCTCAACTAAAAGGAAAGGTTTAACATGAAAGTTCTTATATTTGCAAAAGTTAACTTGTTGTGTGCTTATAAATGTTTTATACAAGATCATATGTGATCAATCGGAACATGGAGAACCACCCAAGTAAACCGTGCAACCACAATGTCACATGGCTCTGACCTTAGCCGATTAATTAGACAAGTAGTTACCCAAGAGCCTTACCGAAAGGGCAAAGAGGGGGGTCGGTGATAGGATCTTTAGCCCGGTCCTCTTGGGGTAGCAGCCTCTTATAGGTGATGACCATTAGGGAGGGTTAAGGACCACGCCGTTACTGAATCTCCAGAGGGCTTTTGGATATCTACAAGTCTTTGTAAAGGCTTCGTAGTGGACCCTAGCCACTCACCAAAGGAAGTGTTTAAGGGCCTAGCTAGCCCGGGCTAGTCGGGGAACACGAATTGTGGGTAAAGTGTACAACCTCTGCAGAGGTGTAAATCTGGTATATCAGCCGTGCTCACGGACAAGAGCGGCTTGGATCCTCACATGATTAAGCAAACTTGAAGAATAATTAAATCATTGTTTTTCTCAGTTTCGAAGGTTTGTTCAAATGCTTAAAAACTAAGGGTTGGTATAAATTTTCATCTAGTAAACAGGTTTAATAAATTTGACCAACTAAAATGCCGATCGCAATAACCTTAGCTATTCCTTGTTGGCCTTGCATTTTCCCCCACTTGCTGAGTACCAACCTTAAGCGTACTCAGCCTTGCTCAATTTACTGTTCAGAAGAAGAGTTCTACGAGCAGGAATACTTTGATGAGTTCGACGGTTTCTAAGCGTCAACCAGTCAAGTGCCTGTGGAAGGAAGACGGAGTTGAAGCCAGAAGCTCTTCTTCGTTTTCGTTTATCTGTGAACGTTTTGTAATCGTCTGAGTTGTAATAAAGTTGTTGAACTCCTTTTATTATCGAATAATACAGTTGTTTATCTGATATGTTTCACTGATGAAGTCGACATATGCGTGAAACTTGATCCTGGCACGCATTTGTTATACATTCGGTATTCTTCCTGAATCCGGGTGTGACAGAAGTGGTATCAGAGCTGTATTGACTGCAGGACGCTAGATTAGACTTGGTCGAACTAAAGGATTCATATCTAGAAAGCCTTTCCGCTTATAAAATATCATCTTTTATTCATAAAACTTGTTTTATTCAAATATCTCTCTCTTTTGCTTCAAAAGTTAACCAGATTTGAATCTCTTCTGGCAGATGGCAAGACAAAGGCAGACAGCACGCAAGAGCACCAACCGGACTTTCTGCACGTAACATGCGCGTGCCATCTCAGCTTTTGCAGCAGGTTCTCGCTCCTCAGCACCACCAGCGCCTGCTTCACTAGTTCAACCAGTCCCACAGATTCCACCAGCTGAGCCAGTTCAGGAGGTACCACCGGCACAGCTCGTCCAGCCAGTGCAGCAGGAAGAAGAAGACCCTCAGGAGCGCTACTACTACTTCGAGCTACCAGATGGACAAATCCTTAAAATTTCTGCACAAGTCTCTGAACCGTCAGTGGATGGACCGCCCGCTCCACCAGCAGCAGATCCACCTGCCCCAGCAGAGGACGCACCACTCCAGGACGCACCAGAGATCATAGTTGAAGTTGCAGCAGGAGGTGACCCCGACGATGACGGAGATGATGATGGTGATGATGATGGTGATAATGATGATGATAATGAAGAGTACGACGACGACAACGACGAGGAAGAAAGAGAAGAAGGAATGGACGAGACTCCAGTTGATCCGTACGAAGAGTACATCACTTCGACGAGGTCAAAGGCGAGTTTCCTGAGTTACTCCAAGAAGTGGCTTCATCAGACACTGGAAGTGAACGAGAAGCCCCTCCTACATCACAACGAAGTTCGTCAACACCCATCCCGCACGAAGACCTTCTTCGTCACCAAGGTGCATATCAGAGAGCGCGATGCTTCAGGTTATGGGTTGAAGACCAAGTCAGCCCATGACTCGACACAACACCCCCACTTCACCTTTGAGGGCCGCAGTCAGCGATGCTTGCCTATAAGGGCGTTATGGTCAATCTGCTCTGAGTACCGTTGGGAATCTACATCCCACCTGTCTACAGGAGTATGGCCTCGACGTGTCGGAGGTCGATGAAGCAACAATTCGACTTGTAGACCAGGAGAAAACCCAGGAGAAACACCGCATCGACGGTCTTGTCAGAGTTTGTTGCAGCCCTCCACACAGATCTAGAAGGTGCCAACCACGCCGAGCCTGTAAGCAGTGATAGGTTACATGCTTGTGGAAGCTCGCAGAAGATCGCAGAGTTTGAGGCACAAAGCAGCACAAGGCCAGCAGGAGAAGATCCACCAGAGATAGCAGCAGTTCTCAGCAACCAACCTTTGTCACCCCCGCGCCAAGAAGCTTAGGCTGGCGAGCCTGGTCCCAGCACCAGACTCATAGGCTAGGCCCTAGGGTTTTTCTTTCCAGTTGTTGTGTCGAGTAGAACGTTCCTGTGAGGACGTGTGTTTGTAATAATGGTTGTTGCTTGAAAACATGAATGAGTTGGATCTTTTTGCATGATTGAAATATTTTTGTGGAGTGATGACCACAAATTCATAAAATAAATCAAATTAAATCGAACATAAGTCTTAGCCCCCTTAAATCTTTATCTCTTAAAGACCCCAGCTGAGTTATTTTCTAATGGTCAGATGGTAAACACCAGGTCAGGCGGAGGTCAGGATATCCCGAGCACAAGACGTGCTCACATCATCAATCAAAAAAATCAAGCACTACCTCCACCGCCACCTCTCAACCCAGCAATGGAGCAGATTCTTCAAGCCCAGATGCAGCTTCTCCAGAACTTGACCAATGTTGTGCAAAACTTGGCACAGCAAAACCAGCAGCCACCTCAAGTTCAGCAACCTCCAAGGGACAAGCACAGGGAATTCATGAGTCATCACCCTCCAACTTACTCTCATTCAGTGGATCCTTTGGATGCTGACGATTGGTTGAGACCATCACCAAGAAGCTGAATATCACTCAATGCAATGATCGTGAATGAGTGCTTTATGCCTCAGGAAAACTTGAAGGTGCAGCATCTGACTGGTGGGATGCATATACTGCAGCACACGCTGACGCCGACAATATCACTTGGGAGGAATTCCGCAATAGTTTCCGTGCTCACCATATCCCAGCAGGAATCATGAAGCTCAAGCTCAAGGAGTTTCTTTCGCTGAAACAGGGTAACATGTCTGTGGCTGAGTATAGAGACAAGTTCACTCAGTTGTCTCGCTATGCTCCAAACGAGGTTGACACTGATGATAAACGCCAAGAGCGTTTTCTTGATGGACTCATTGGGCCGCTCAATTATCACCTCCAAAGCCACACATTTCCAGATTTCCAGACTCTCCTCAACAAGGTAATTGGGTTGGAAAACAAGCGCAAGGAATTGGGTGAACAGAAGCGCAAGTTCCAATCCCAGGGACAGTCCAGCAATACTCGCCCCAGGTTCAATCCAGGGCAAGGCTCTCAGTTCCGTTCAGGAGGACAAGGCGGACTTCTTCAACGCACTCCCCAGATCAACCGCTCGAGCCAGTTCCAGCAGCAGCGTTTTGGCCAAGCTCAACTTACTCAAGCTCCTCCACAATTCAGGCCCAATAATGCTACCAATGCTCCAGTCCGCAACAACATTGCTCCAGTTCAGCCAAGTGGTTGTTTTAATTGTGGGGAATTTGGACATTTTGCCAATAATTGTCTAAGCGTAATCCGCAGACTCCCCAGAAGAATGCTTCTCCAAGGTCTGGTCAGCAGTCTACTCCTCTACAGAAGGGAAGCTCCAGTGCTCAAGGCAACAAAGGTCAAAGGACTTTGTTCGTGGCAGGGTGAATCACATCACTTCTGATACAGTACCAGAAGGCCAGAATGTGGTGATCGGTATGTATCTTGTCAACTCAGAACCTGCTACAGTATTATTTGATTCTGGAGCATCACACTCTTTTATTACTGAGCAATGTGTGGATAAAATTGGTATAACCAAGCAATCTATGAAGAATCCTTTATTAATAAGCTCCCCGGGCGGAGAGATGAATGCTAATCACCTATGCCCAGGGTAAAGCTTACTATCCAGGGAATAGATTTCTTAGTTGATCTGGTAGTCCTCAAGTCAAAAGGAATCGACGTGATTCTTGGAATGGATTGGTTCCGTTGTGATGGAGTAATCCAATGTGCCAACAAGTCAGTGCAATTAACAAGTCCTCAAGGCGAAAGAGTGGAATTCTTTATGACAAACTCCTCCGAAGATGAAGCAACAGTAAATATAGCAGAAGGAAAGACGTTGGATGAAATCAAGATAGTGCAAGAGTTCCCAGATGTATTTCCAGAGGATTTGCCAGGTATGCCACCTGACCGAGATATTGAATTCTCGATTGAACTTGTACCTGGTACTGCTCCCATCTCTAAAAGACCATATAAATGGATGTTAAGGATCTAGCTGAGCTAAAGAAGCAAATAGATGAGTTGTTGAGCAAAGGATTTATACGTCCTAGCTCGTCACCTTGGGGAGCACCTGTTATCTTTGTGGATAAGAAGATAAGA